>OY288218.1:2500-52500 GCA_958449745.1 Ochropleura leucogaster | reverse complement strand
GAAACCGCTTTTCGCGCTGTAGGCTGCCATATACGACCCCGTCATATCCCCTTTGATAACTTGGGATCTGGCGTTGTCGTACACGGCTGCCTCTGCCTCCTCGAGCAGTACACCTAACAGTCCTTCTGTGTTTCTCTGGAAGGTCTGCAGGATCTTACTGCATGTCATAAGATTGACCTGCCTGGTCGCTCTCACGATTGCTACGTACTCGAGGAAGGCGCTCTTCACGTGGTCCGTGGTGCCCGAGTTCACTGCTAGGGGAGGCGGGCTGACTTGCCCTTTTTCGGCTCTTGTTGGTGTAGGCTTTTGTGGAGTTAGTTCGGTTTGAGGTTTTCTGAAGAAACTCTCCACTGCTGCTTCCTGCTTCTCGGCTGGTGATTTGCCACTGGTGCTTGGGAGAAGTGCTCTGAAAAAAGTGGTGAAGGTCTTCAGACGGCTCTTTGACCGGGCCTGGTCCTCCGGGCTGATGGTATGCTTCGGTCCCTTCGCAGCTTTATCGGCGGCTGCCTTTTGCTGAGCTCTCTCTGATCCGCTTTGTTTGGTAGGGCTAATTGTAGGCCTCGTCGCACTGGCTGTTGGGTCTCTGGGGGCTTTGAGGAAGCTTAGAGTTTCCCCTCGGTCCTCATAGACGACTACCTCATGATGTTCTGAGGCTTTCAAGCACCCAAAGCGATCAGCGATATCCCCTCGATCTCCTCCTATCACCATGGCGTCAACACTTATAGTACGGGCTGTGAGAGCCGTGTGTTCTCCTGCCTCCGCGATCTGTTGAAGCAACGAGCTTGCCTGAGCGAAAGAAGTCTCCTCGCGCCACTCGAATAATGCGATCGTCTTTCCTTTGAATCGCACTAGACGGCATCGGTGTGTGGCTACTTCTACTTGAGGCAGTGCGGCGTACTTACTACCTCTCATGCTCGTTTTGGTAGTGCTTCCGTTGATCAAGGTGGCTAGGCCTGGTGAAATAGGTATTCGGGCTGCAGCTCGGCTTGAGCCAATGCAGAAGCTTATACCAAGCTTTTCTGCCTCTCTGTTCATGAAGAGAGCGACTCCTCGCAGTCTTACGCCTGGGACTCCTTCTTCTCCGCATGCCAGGAATTGCGCGATGGGCATGGTACTTGAGTTAAGGAGGCTGGCCTCTGTTGCATGTGTTGTTGTGTTTTGTGTTGTTGTGGTTAGTGTTGTTGTGGTTTGTGTCGTTGTGCATTGTGTTGTTGTGGTTATTGTTGCTGTGGTTTGGGTTGTTGTGGTTAGTATTGTTGTGGTAAGTGTTGTTGTGGTTTGTGTGGTGGTAATTGTAACTGTTTGCCTAGACGATGGTAGGTTTCGGCTTCGCAAGGTAGCGTCCGTTTTGTTCCCCTTTGCAGCGACTATGGCGACCTTACTCGCGAATGCCAGGAATGGATTTCTAGTGGCCGGTCTCCCCATGATCTGATGGAGTGTGGACTGGCTCAGCTGGGTTTCGATTTTAATTTCCAGCTCCATTCTATCGCAACTAAACCTTGGGCATTCGAAGAGTAGGTGCCAGACTGTTTCATCGCAGTTGGGGTCACAGACGCACGAGGGACTGTCTTTAAGGTGAAACCGGTGGAGATACGCTGAGAATCCTCCATGTCCTGTTAGAACTTGTACATGGACCGGTGTGAGAGCTGTGTCACGGAGTGTCTTTTTCGCCGCTAAGACGTCGGGGAAGAACACTTTTGTCACCGCTCCCGTACTAGAGGAATCGTATCGCGCTTGCCATTTCTTAACAGTCCCCTCCCTTATCTTTTTTCTCACGTACGATACGGGGACCTTGTCATATTCCGCTATTTGGTTTGTTAGAGCTGCCTCCTTGGCCAGCTCATCCGCTCTTTCGTTCCCGGCAGTTCCCACGTGGGCTCTGAGCCAGAAGAACCTCACTTCTCGGCCTTCTTCTTCAATCTCGCGGACGCATCTCTTGATGTCTAGTGCCAGGTGGTGAGTGACAGAGGGACTCCTCAGCAGGTCAAGCGACGATCTTGAGTCGCTTAAGATACTGATGGAGGCCACCCTGGATTCTCTTGCCATCTTGACAGCTCTGAAGAGAGCGTACATTTCCGATTGGAAAACCGTGTTGTGAGCCTCCAAGCCAAAAGAACTGGACATAGACTCTTCGCCGTTTTCCCACCAAGTTAGAGCAGCTCCTACTTTCCCCTCTAGCTTGCTGCCGTCGGTGTATATTTGGGGACCGATAATTTGGTGGGATTCTAGGGTTTCGGGAGTCAAGTCCTCTAGGCGTGCGTACTCTGTTGTTCTGAGCAGCGCTGGGTGGGGGTTTTGGGAGTGGTGCACGATGCACTCCAGCTCGCAGCCCGGCGGTATGAACTCTTGAGAATGACCTTTCTTGATCTTGAAGAGGGTTGCGGCCTCGATTACTCGGAGATCTAGGGGGAGTTGGCCTGAGAGGATGAGTGCCGATGTCAGAGACACCGTGCGGTACGCTTTGCAGATCTTCTGTGTGAAGCCTCTCTGCAGTGAGTCAAACTGATTCCTTGACATCAGTTTCTCAGCTGCGGGGGCCCACGCACTCGCTGCGTACAACACGATGGGCTCTATCACCGACACGTATATTGTCCTTATTATTTCTCTGTTGAGACCCCAGGTCACCTTTGCCGCGCATGCCAACTGCTTGTAAATTTCTGCAGCCTTCTTACAGGTTGCAGAAACGTGCGCATTGAAGGTGAGCTTGGAGTCTATGGTGAGACCTAGCAGCTTGACCTCGTTGACAAGGTTCAGCCGAGTGCCCGACATGTGGATTACCGGAACATCGTATTTAAGCTTTCTCGTTAGCACCATCGCATTGGTCTTGTGTGCGGCGAAACGTAGCTTATTTTTGACGCCCCATTCCGATACTATGTCTAGCGTATCGTTGGCTGATTGCTGCAGGGGACCGGTCTTAAAGTCCGAGAGGACAAGGACAACGTCGTCTGCGAAGGCTTGGCAGTATACCCCCATTCTAGCCATTCTGTGTAGGAGTGAATCTAGGATTAGGTTCCAAAACGTCGGTCCGGCAATTGAGCCCTGGACGCATCCTTTCGTGGTACCCTTTTCGCTAGAAGCTCTGGCATAGTTGACCCTGACTTTACGGTCTTCCAAGTACGAGGTGACGAGGGCGTATAAGTTTTTCGGACAATTTTTCACTACCATCTGTCTTTTAAGTGCTGGCCACCACGCGTTATCGAAGGCCCCCTCTATGTCCAATGATATCAAAAGCACGATCTTTTTAGCTTTGATTTCGGCACGCAAGTGTCCTATTAGAGCATAGAGGGCGTCCTCGGTGCCACGCTGCGGCATGAATCCAAATTGATTTATGTTGAGTGTTGGGAGAAAGTGCCACTGGAGTCTGCCTACTACAAGCTTCTCGACGATTTTTCCTAGGACTGAGAGCAGACCTATTGGCCTGTAGGACTTTGGGCTGGTATAGTCGTCCTTTCCTGGCTTGCGAAGGATGCACACGTGGGCGACCTTCCACTGCTTCGGAAAGTGTGATAGCGACAGGCACTTGTTGGCTATCGCTAAGAACAACTCCCGATCACAGTTTATTGCCGCTGTGCAGATGTCTGCCGTTAATCCATCAGGGCCAGGGGCTTTTTTCGGATTTTGTTTTAGCAAAACCATTTCCAGCTCCGCCTCCGTAAAGGGTGGATCGTCGGCAGACAGTCCTTGCGGATTCTTCTGCTCCGCTAGCCTCCTCAGTGCAGTGTGGTATGGCTCTTCGGCATCCGTTGAGTCATCGGGGTAAAAGGTTTTTGCCAGAAGATCCGCAGATTGCTCAGGGCTGAGCGTCTCACCTGCGGTATTTCTCAGGAGCGCATCGTCCTGTCTTCTGGCTGTCTTCCTTAGTACCCTGTAGATACCGTCCCACATGCTTTCTCCTCCTGCTTCGAGCAGAACTCCTTCCAGTTGGTCGTGGCTGCTTCTGTCGCTGCTGTGATGTATGTATTTTTAGCTTGCACGTATTCTTGGATGGTGAAGTGTCTCCGGCAAGCGGCGGCGTTTCGGATCCTTCTCTTTTTTTGTTAATGCATCTCTTTGGAGACGGTCTAGAGAAGGGGTCCACCATGGGGGCTTGGCGTTTTCTTTAGGCGGCCCCAGTTTTGGGATCGCTTCCTCGCAAGAGTGATGGATGTATTGTGTGTAGATTATGACGAGTGCCTCCAGATCTTCCGGGCTTGGGGCGTCCGAGACTCTTACTGATGTTAAGTTGTTATCCGCCAGGCTAGTCTTGAAGTGTGTGTTGAAATCGGTCCACTTTGCCTTCTTTGTGTTGTAGATGCGCGTCGAGACTGGCCTTAGAGGTTCCAAGGCCTTTTCTAAACGCATTGAGAAGGTTATTGCATTGTGGTCTGAAGTTATAAGACTTCTTTCTACCCGCCACTCCTCGACCTTGCCGAACAACGACAGGCTGCAAACAGTCACGTCAACGTGGCTTGTGCACCACCTGTCTCCTCTGTAAGTCTCAAACGTCGGTGTTTGGCCCACGTTTAGGATCTGGAGATCACGCTCGTTGAGAAATGAGTTGTACGCTGCCCCGCGATGGTTTTCGGAGACACTCCCCCACCACTGGCTCCAAGCGTTTATGTCACCTCCCACTATGATGTTGTTTGTGTGTAGTTTTTCTATTTTTGAGTTGGTTTCACAAATGTAGGGTTCTATTTCTTGGTCACCCTCAAAATAAACCGATAGCACCCCAAGACTGAGCTGGCCCGCCTTCAGCAAGACAGCGGCGATGTTCTCGGTAACAAGCTGGGGGTCGTGAATGACCTCAAGGTTGTCACCGAACACAACGATCGCCGCCTTTACTGGTTTTTGGCGATTGAGGCTGCACTGGATGACATGCGTGCCAGGATTTTGTTTCATTACACCTGTTCTTCCTACGTATGGCTCTTGAACAAGTGCAACTGAAATTCCCTTACTCTGAGCCGTCATGTGGAGTTCTTCTGTGGCTAGTTTGGAGCGTTGAAGATTAATTTGAATGAACTTTAATCTTGCCGTCGGCCTTGACTTGTTTTGAGGTGTGACTGGTTGTTCTTGGTCGCCCTTAGCAATAGGAAACGCGCGACCTTGCTATTCCATCCCACTTTTGGCGTTCTTGGCAATCCTCGCTGTACGCTGTGTGTGCTATGTCGCTGCCCGATCTCTTTGCCACCTTGCAGTTTATGCAGGTGGGCTGTTTGCCGTCTGCTCGAGTGAGGCAGTCGCCGCTGCTGTGTGCTCCACTGCAGTAACTGCAGGCTTCTTTTCCAGCCTTACATATGGTCCTATTGTGTCCATATCCTAGGCACTTTGAGCACTGCACCAACGGGGACTGGTCTTCAATCGAGCAACGCTTGATTCCGACATGCACTTTTCGCGCCTGCGTGTAGCATTTCCACAGTTCTGGAGAGAGCTCCAGAACAGGGTGACACTCGTGGGGATTTCTTGCGCGCTTCCTATACCGCATCTTTAATGTGAATCCATCTACAGCGACGTCCTGCAAAAGGTGTTTGTTTTGCGCTTTAAGGAGATCGACTATCTCCTCGTCGCTGTAGCTGGCCAGCACTCCTTTGATGCAGACGAGGGGGTTTTGGGGTTTTGGCTCCTGGACCTTGAGCCCTGCGTTCGCCTTAAATTGGTCTCTTATTGCATTTAAGTCCGACTTACTGGCGCACCTGAGTACTACTTTCTGGTTCCTCGCCTTCCGGACAGCGTCAACTCGGGCTCCGCTTGTTTTGAGGTCCAGGGCGGTCCTGATCCTCTCGATCACATTATCTCCAGTGTGCTGGGGATTCGTTGACGAGACGATCAGGGTGTGATTAGGTAGTTTTGATGGCTTGGGCGTGTTGACAACCTGGGCAAAGGTTCTGGGATTCTGCTGTTGTTGAGGCAGTTTATCCACTTTGCCCAGTTCCGCTACCCCTTTCTCAATGTTCTGGAGGGTCTTTTTTACTTCCCCGACGGCGAGTTCCGCTTCCAGATTAGGCGCCGGGGGCGCTTGCATAACCTGCTCTTTATCGCGTATAACTCGCACGTCTGCTGAGACCATCTCCAGCCTTTCTGAGATTGGTTTAAGATGTTGTGTTATGTTGAGTGGTGGGTGTGGTGGTGGAGGTGACACGACAGGCCTGTTGATGATGGCTTGCAGCTGGATGTGCAATTTTTCCATTTCCACTTCGAACGTGTTTGTCGTGAGCAGGCCTGGTTCTGTCTCTGTCTCGCGGCTACTCGGGTCCGGCTGCGATGTCTTGGGCTGGGTGAGATCTTCCTTTAGCCTTTCTAAAGTCTTTCGGAGCACGTCCAGCTGATTGGAGACGCTGGTTACGGTTGTGTCTAGGCGAGTTAGGCTAGCCCCCATTGTATCCCACTTAGGATCCCCCGGGGCTTTAGCACATTCTTGCCTTGTCTTTTCGTGTTCCGTCCGACTTTTCATGCTTGCTGTTACTATCTCTTTACGTACCTCCTTGATGCCGTTGAAGGCTTCAAGGGTCTCGTGTCCCAGCCATTCCCGGATCCCTTTCGCCTCCTTTTTTGTGTCGGACACGTCCGTTCTTATGAGGGAGAGCTCAACTTTCAGTGACATAAGTTCCCGAGTGTGAGCTCTCTCGACCCGCACAAGCTCTTGTGCGTGTCGAGAGCGCTCCCTCTCGAGGTTAAACTTATGGCGCGCTCTTGAGTCAGCAAGTGACAAGGCTGTCTCATAAAGGCCCTGTAGGCACTCGTGAGCCGTCACTTTGCACTCTCTCTTCATATTTCCTGCCGCTTCCAGGGCGTCTTTCCCTTTTTGGAGGAGATCGTTGGCTTCCCTTGTGGCCAGGTCCATTTCCACCCCTGTACCCCTTCTCGGCGTTTTGTAAAGGAGGCTAGGCCGTCCACTCGTAGGGGCTCCGCTCGCAGAGGAGGTCACAGAGCTTTCCTCGTCTGAAATGATCGGGTGGGGGGGGGAAATACCGCACTGTTCCCATTGGATGACTTTTTCCAATAATGCACGATCTTCTTGCATCTCTGGCACTGTTGATGGTGGTGGTGTCCTGTTGGTGATTTCTGGTTCCGACGCCGCTTTTGGCACCTGGGGCACTTGCGATGGACGCGCTGTCTTTTCCGAAACAATTGACTTAGCGGTATTTTTAAGGACTTTTTCCCTAAGCGATTTAGGGGCTTTTACGACATCCGTGGTCTGTTTACGAGAGGTGGAAGTCTGTTTGGAACTCATGATCGTGGTAGAAGTGGGGGATGGATTTATAAGTATACAATAATTTATAGCTTAACAAAGCAGGTCTTATAATATGATTAAAAATTGAGATATACTTAAATCTAGCGATATGTTATATGGATAAACTTTTTTTTTTTTTTTTTTTTTTTTTTTTTATCAGATAGTATGTATGGACTCACTGGTGTTTTCGCTGGTGTTCTGCGTCTGCTGTCGCTGATGTTCTGCGTCTGCTATCCAATGAGGAGCCCGACTCTTACAGAGCTCGATGTTGTGAGCTCTGTACGCGCTCAGATGGTGGTCAGTTTCCAGTGAAAGTATTTCTTTTTTTGATGTTAATGAATCGCTGCTCGTAGGCGGTTCCAAATTTTAGGTTTCTGTTGGGGCCAAGTGAAAGAACTTTTCGTGCCCTTTAAAACAAGCCCAAACTTGGCTGTCTAGGGTCAACGGGAACAAAGTTAGACCGCGGGGGGGTGAGGTAGTCCTGAGGGGGTGAGGGGGGAGGGGTATGTTTCGTGGGTCGACTAAGAGGTTGGGGGGGGGGGGGGTAGACAAGGTGGGGGTCGAGGGGTAAAGTGGGGGGGTGGGTATGACGGTATGAATAGGGTCACGGGGAGGGGGAGGTAGAACAGTAAAGGGAGAGACTTTCTGTCAGTTCTAATTTAAGGGTGGAATGTTGTAAGGGGGTGGTAGGTGGGGATTGTGAGGGGAGGGAGGGGGTAGTTATAACGGGTTAGGGTTTTGGTGAACCAGGAAAGATCCTGGAGTCCCAAGTCGAAAGAACCCAAACACGGAGGGGTTAAGACAAGGGGTTTAGGAGTACCCTCAGAACTTACCTGGCTTCAAGCCGCGATGTCGTCACGTCTATGACTGGTCTGGAGGCAAATTCCTCGGCCGGCTTCGGAGTCTTCAGCGTTGGTTGATATGACTGGCTTGTGGTGATGCCTTTTGTAAGAAAAACACGTGGTCCGAAAGTGAGGTTATTTTCTCACAAAAACACGTGGTTTTAAGGGGTTTTCAAACCTTAATATCACCCAGATTTCTTCTCCAATTTTGCTGATCTTGGTGTTGGTAGATTGGCCTTTTTCGCCTCTATCAGGACCATATATCGGTAGAACAACTCCACTGACCTGTGCTGTGTTATTCCCAACTGAAGTCCAGGGGTTCCTGCTCCGCAACCCTTGATGATAGACACTTGCCCACACGTATCCTGGTGATTTATCACTGCACAATTTCACTGGTAACTTATTTGCGCACGTACCTCAACGCGTGTAATTTATACGAATTTTTAACGCGGAGCTGATGTTAATATGACGATGTTCGATCGGTTACTGGGTTAGGTTAGGTTAGGTTAGGTTAGGTTAGGTTAGCACCCCACAGTGCTTGCGTCCACGTCGCGTCCCCTGGAAACGACCCAGTTCTGACCACCGTAACGGAGTGGCAGACTGGGTTGGCCAAAGTGCACTGTGCTTTCGTAGCTATCAATAATATTTGCCTTGAGAGTTACGAACCTGCGGGATTATGCCGAAACCTTCGCGGGACGCCTGCGGGCGGTTTTTAAAAGACAAAGGCCCTTCTCAGGACCAACCCAAAGGCCCTTCTCAGGGCCAACGTAAAGGCCCTTCTCAGGGCCAACCCAAAGGTCCTTCTCAGGGCCAACCCAAAGGCCCTTCTCAGGGCCTCTCCGACGCTTCGGCGTCAGAGACTAGCCGCGCGCCGACTGCGGCTAGCAACTTTGGAGGGGCGGACGAGTGGTCTGACGACTCAATGGTCGGTGTGTCGGATGCGGACGAGCCTCAGCCGCGGAAGCGGGTCAGATCGAGGAGCGATGGGTCCTCGGCCTCGGGGTCGAAGCGTTTGCCGAAGGCTAAAAAGCCGACGGTGGCCGCGGATACCCATGTCGTTGGGCTCGCGGATGCCCAACGCCAGTTGGACCTGGCTCGCCGGGCGCAGCTCCAGCAAGAGCTAGAAGAGCGGGTTGCCGCAAAGGAAAAGCGGGCGCACGCTGCCCGGGCCAAGTCCGGGTACGGTGCGTCCCGCGTTTTATACGCGGACCACTCTATGGAAGAGCTGGAGAGAATGGCGGAGGAGGACGAGGAGGAGATTGTGGAGGTTGCCTCAAAGTCCTCCAACCTGAAGGGGACCTTCCAAAAGGCCCTCAAGAGCAGGGCCGCGAGCTTGCGCGGTGTCGTTGCGGAGCTCGTGAAACGCAAGGCCACCGACGAGACGCGGCAACTGCAGGCGAAAATAGATCGCCTGCAGTCGGAGGTCAGCCAGCTTCACCAGAAGCTAGCTGAAGCCACGGCCCGGCCACAACAGGCCCAGACAAGCCCTGTGGTAGAGGCCCCCCCCTCCAACCTTGAGGAAGTCATCCGCAAGGTTGTAATGGAGGAGAGGGCCTTCACAAGAGCCTGCTTAGCAGGCATCGAGGACCGGCTGTTGCCGGAGAAACGCCTCCGACCGCCGCTTGCGGCGGATAACAGGCAATCCGAGCCGGGGCCGTCCTCCTCCCAGACGGAGGATGCCCTTCTCCCCTCGACCACCCCGTCCAACGAGTGGACAGAAGTGGTCCGTAAGGGGAAGGGCAAAGGGAAAAAGTCGGCGACGGCCGCCCCTGTCGTCCCCGCCACCACCGGCAAGGGAAAGGGGAAGAGGACAGGCAAAGGGAGAGCAAAAGGGCAGCTAGTCGCCCCAAAAACCGCGGCCGTCGTGGTGACTCTCACCGCGGAGGCGGCGGGGCGAGGGGAGACGTACGCGTCCATTTTGGTGCGGGCGCGTGCTAATGCCGATCCCACCCAGCTCGGGATCGGCGGTGTGTCTTGCCGGCGAACCCAAGCCGGGGCTCGAATCTTCGAGTTCCCGGGGGCAGAGGGGAGTGCCCATGCGGACCTCTTTGCAGCCAAGCTGCAGGAGGTCATCGCGGACTCGGCCAAGGTGGCCCGACCGGTCAAGTCAGCGGCCATAGAGGTGGCTGACCTGGACGACTCCGTCACCAAGGAGGAGGTGGCGAAGGCGATCGCAGCGATAGGGGGCTGTGACGTCGCGGCGGTCCAAAGCCGGGACATAAGGCCCGGCCGCGGCGGCATGGGCACCATTCGCCTCGAGTGCCCAATCGCCGCTGCCAAAGCCGTCCTTGCCAAAGGACGGCTAACAGTCGGCTTCAGCTCGGGTGCAGTCCGGGCACTCGACGATCAGCCTGTACGGTGTTTCCGATGCTTTGGCATCGGACACACGCGGCCGCTGTGTCCGTCCACGGTAGACAGGACAGACACGTGCTACCGCTGCGGTAAGGAGGGCCACAAAGCCACCTCTTGTAAGGCTGCCACGCCGCACTGCGCGGTATGTGCCGCCAGTGGCTGCCCGTCAGACCACGTTATGAAGGGGAGGAGCTGCAATCCTCCCCCTAAGCGGGGTAAAGCGCAGGCGCCGTCCGGGCCTGCTGCTGCTGCCGCCAGCGCCGTCGTTCCTGCGGTGGCTGAGGAGGAGGGGGGTGCAATGTCCGACTGATGGATAGGGTCGAACATCGCATCCTTCAGGCGAACATCAACCACTGCAGGGCAGCCCAGAATCTGCTGATGCAGACCATGGCCGAGTGGTTGGTGGACTTGGTGGTGGTCGCCGAGCCTTACTCGGTCCCTGGCCGTTGGCTGGGCGACCGGGACGGCTTGGTGGCGTTGGTGTCGCGGTCTTCCACAGACTCCCCTCCCCTCTCGCTCTTAGAGAGGGGACCGGGATACGTGGCCGCCGCGTGGGCAGACATGGTTGTGGTGGGGGTCTATTTCTCCCCAAACCGCCCTCTCTCGGACTTTGAGGATTTCCTCGAGGTTCTCACCGCAGTGGTAGGGAGGGCGGCGCCGCGCCAGGTCATGGTTTTGGGCGACCCGAACGCCAAGTCGGCGGCCTGGGGCAACCCGGCCACCGGTTGCAACGTCCGTGGGCGCGCCCTCGAGTTTTGGGCGGCATCATGCGGTGTGTCCCTCCTCAACAGGGGGGCGGTCCACACGTGTGTACGGCAGCAGGGAGGGTCGGTAGTGGACGTCTCTTTTGCCACCCCCGCGCTAGCAACCCGCGTCGTCAACTGGCGGGTAGAGATGGTGGAGACCTTGTCGGACCACCGATATGTGCGGTTCGACATCACCACCCGGCAAGGGCGGGGGATGTCCCGCGCTGGGCAATCTCCCTTCCCGCGGTGGGCACTCACCCGCCTGGACCGGGAGGCAGCGAAGGAGGCAGCCTTTCTCCAGGACTGGCTGTCGCCCCCTGTCGCGGTCCTAGACGTGGACGCCGCAGCGGTCCGACTAAGGGGGTCTCTGACCGAGGTGTGCAACTCAAGCATGCCTCGGTCTCGCCGCCCGCCGCCCCGTCGCGCTGTCTATTGGTGGACGGAGGAGTTGACGGGGCTCCGGGCTGCCTGTGTGGCGGCCAGAAGGGCCTACGCGCGGAGCCGACGGCGCAGCGCCCAAAACCGAGTCCAGGCAGAAGAGGACCGCCTATACGCCTCTTATCGAGAGGCGACGATGGTCCTCAAGTCTGCGATGGGAGCTGCAGAAGACTCGGCGAGGGCCGAGATGCTGGAGGGTCTCGACAGGGATCCTTATGGAAGACCATACAGGGCGGCGCGGAACCAGCTACGCCCCTTTGGTCCCCCACTGACGGAGACCCTCGAGCCAGTGTTGCTGGACGGGGTGGTCCGGTCTCTGTTTCCGCGCAGGACCGACTTCACCCCACCAACTATGGATCCCCCGCAAGGGGCGGCTTCGCCGGAGGAGGAGGTCCCCCCGGTGACGGCGGCGGAGTTTCGCGCTGGGGTTCTCAGCTTCCGCGCAAAGAAGACGGCACCCGGACCGGACGGAGTCCCCGCACGGGTGGTGGCGATCGCCGCTTCCGAAATGGATGGAAGGTTTCGGGACCTCTTCAGCGCTTGTTTCACTGCTGGGAGGTTTCCGAAACTGTGGAAGGAGGGGCAGCTATGCCTCCTCCGAAAGGAGGGACGCCCGGTGGACTCTCCATCGGCATACCGGCCCATCGTCCTGCTCGATGAGGTCGGTAAGTTGTTCGAGGGGATTGTCGCCTCCCGGCTTGATAGCTTTTTGCGAGGGGTTGGGCCCAACCTGTCGGACGCCCAATTTGGTTTTCGACGAGGGCGTTCGACTATCGATGCGCTTGCCCTACTCAAGGGCCAGGTGAAGGAGGCGGTGGACGCGGGGGATGGAGTGCTGGCGGTGTCATTCGACATAGCCAACGCCTTTAACTCCATGCCCCACGCGACGATATTGGAGGCGCTCCGGTATCACGGCGTGCCGCAATACCTGCGCAACCTCCTAGCCAGCTACTTGGAGGGCCGAGAGGTTCTCTTCGTAGACAAGACGGCCACGGTGAGGCGGTACGGCGCAGAGTCCGGTGTTCCGCAAGGGTCGGTGCTCGGACCCTCCCTGTGGAACATCGGGTACGACTGGATCCTGCGGGGAGTCCTCCTCCAGGGCACGAGTGTCATCTGCTACGCGGATGACACCCTCCTCATTGCTCGGGGGAGGAACTTTGGGGATGCGGCCTGTCTGGCCTCGGCTGGCGGGTCCTTGGTTGCAGAGAGGATCCGCCGCCTGGGATTGAAGGTGGCGCTGCACAAGACCGAGGCCGTGTTCTTTCGCGGGCCTCGGCAACGCTGCCCTCCTCCCGATGCTCACATTGTCGTGGGGGGCGTCACGATAGGGGTCCAGCCCCAGATGAAGTATCTGGGCCTGGTGCTGGACGACAGGTGGCGGTTTGGCCCGCATTTCAGCGGGCTGTCGACGCGACTGTTGAAAGCCGCGGATGCCTTCTCGTGGCTCCTCCCGAACCTGGGGGGGCCCAAGGCAAAATGCCGGCGCCTGTATTCGGGCATCTTGAGGAGCATGGCCCTATACGGGGCCCCCATCTGGGCCGACTCCCTACACAGGAGGGAGAACGCGACTGCCATCCGCAAGCCCCAAAGGGCCATTGCACTGAGGGTGGCAAGGGCCTACCGCTCGGTGGGTTTCTCGGCGGCGTGCGCTCTGGCCGGCACCCCTCCTTGGGAGTTGGAGGCCTGGGTGCTCGCCAGAGTGTACGAGTGGACCGCGCAACGGAAGGCGCTCGGGGAGCGCCCCGCCGCCGAGGAGCGGGAGGCCGTGCGGCGAGAGGCGAAGGAAGCCATTGTCCTCCACTGGACGGAGGACCTCGCTGCAGCCGCCTTCGGCCGCCGGACGTTGGACGCAATCGGTCCGGTTCTGCAGGGCTGGCTCGAGCGGTCCCACGGTTTCCTATCGTTCCGTCTGGTTCAGGTGTTGTCCGGCCATGGCTGTTTCGGATCGCACCTGCACCGGATCGGGAGGGAGGAGACCCCGGTCTGCCACGACTGCGGCGCGGCGGAGGACACGGCCCAGCACACCCTCGAAGTGTGCCCGGCTTGGTCCGAACAACGCCGTGGTATGACCGCGGTAGTCGGACAGGACCTCTCGCTTCCTGGCGTCGTCAATGCCATGCTGGAGAGCGAGGAGGCCTGGGCAGCGGTTGCCTCCTTTTGCGAGGATGTTATCTCGCAAAAAGAGGAGGCGGAGCGCGCGCGGGAGGACGACCCTCTCGCTGCGCCGCTCCGCAGGCGACGAAGGGGTCGGAGAAGGCGCCGTCCTGTCCCTCCTCTTCATGGTGGCGATGGGCGGGCGATGGGCACGGGGGTGCCCTTGCCTGCATTGCACCCATCGCCACCTTCGTCGGTCACTCCCGGGCCCGGCCCCCCCTCCCCACCTAGGGGAGGGCGCTAGGGTTCCAGGCATGGAGGGCAATCGTCGGCGGAGGACTGGACGTTAAGGCTGTGCCGGTTTCCCAGTCCCCCGCCTCTTGGACGAAGCGGGAGTGCCGCTGGGTATTTTTAGTGGGTATACCGGGTCAGACCGGGGAGTCCCACATAGCCCCCCCATCCCCCGATGGGAGGGTATGCGTAATGCATTTTTTCCCAGCGCAAAAAAAAAAAAAAAAGGTTAGGTTAGGTTTTTTTTTTTTTTTTTTTTTTTTTTTTTTTGTTTTGGCAGGAGGGGGAAATCCCCACGGACACCTCGACTGCCTCACAGACTGTGAGACAGTCGAGGTAGTGTCGGACTCGAACCGACTAAAACCACCCTCCTGCTCTGCATGTGTCCCTCTGACATAATCAGAGACCTTATTAATACTTTTTAGTTATACTGCTATTTGAAGTTATTTAAAATTTGGAAAAGGTTCTATAAATGTTGTATAATATTCTAAATGTTTCGTTATTATCTAATGGAAAATGTTTTGTTAAATTATTCTGTGCTTATGTTTAAATACCTATTCTTGAAGAGAATGACTGTATTTAAAAAAGCACAGTGTTTTACTTATACTGTTTTGTTCCGTTTTATAACTTTGTTACATATTTTAACGCAGTATTTTAGGAGTAAATCTCTGTGCTTGCCCGCCATTATTTGACTCAAGCTAGTTGCATCGAGTTTGGTGTTAAGTGCAAGCTCGGCCTCGAGTCTTTCCTGGTCGAAAACCGGACAACTAAATAATATATGTGGCACCGTCTCAGCCACCTCAGGATCGCAGATGCACGATGGGCTCGCTTTGCACTTGAAGCGATTCAGATACTCCGAAAACCCACCGTGCCCCGTCATTATCTGTGTGACGATGCCGTCGATCCTAAGTTTCCTGGTTATGCTGTAGGCAGCCACCGCATCCGGAAGAAACAGTTTGGTCACGGAGGCAGTTTCCCCGTCAATGTATCTGCGGTTCCAGACGTCAAGCGTTGCCGTACGGATGCATCGCTTGACGTATGAAACCGGGCACAGGTCGTAGTCAGGCTTACGTTTGGAATTTACAGCGGCACTTTTGGCTAGTTCGTCGGCCCTCTCATTACCCTCCAACCCTACGTGAGCCTTTATCCAAAACAGGGTGACTACCTTGTTTTGGTGTGAAAGGTTCCTTAGATTGGCTCTTGTCTCTACTGCCAAGGGGTGGTGTCTGTTGTAGTTTTGGATGGTTTGGAGGGCTGCCATGGAGTCACTGAAAATTCCAAACGATTGCGCTCTGTGCTTCATGATCTGCCTGGTAGCGACGCATATTGCCAGAAGCTCAGCCTGGTAAACTGTGGAGTAGTGTGGTAGAGCAAGTTTGAGAGCATCGGTTTCGGCGTCACCTCTCCACACAGACAGTGCCGCGCCAACTTTGCCCCCAATCTTGCTCCCGTCCGTAAAGATACGAACTTCATGTTCGTTCTGGGCATCAAGTTGCTCTTGGTTTACCAGGCTTACGAGCTTCAGCTCAGCGCGCTCCGCAGGGTGTGGGGCTTCCATAGCCGAGGCGGCCCGCTCGACACCCCTGTCGCAGAGCTCTGGCCGGGGCACCCCCCTCCTGGCTTCGTATAACGATGCCGCTTCGCGGACTCGGAGGTCGAGGGGTAGTATCCCAGCCAGCACTAGCGCGGAGTTCAAGGAGACCGTCCGGTATGACTTGCACAGCTTTTGTGCAATACCGCGCTGAACAGACCCCAACTGCTTCCTGACGCCCAGCTTTTCAGCGGCCGGGGCCCACACGCTGGCGGCGTACAGCACAACAGGTTCTACGATAGCCACATATATTATTTTAAGGACTTCAGGGTTAAGTCCCCAGCTGGTTTTTGCAGCCCTTGTCAACTGCTTGTAGATTCCTATTGCCTTTCTGCACATGTCTGAGACGTGTGGGTTAAAGGTCAGTTTGTCGTCGATGGTAACACCCAGGATTTTGATCTCCTTGGACGTGGCAATGTCGATCCCACCCATGCTCAGGCGTGGGGTGTCATATTTCAATTTACGGGTCACAACCATAGCGTTGGTTTTGTGCGGGGCAAATTTGAGTTTATTTTGTATGCCCCACGCCCGAACATGTTCAAGAGCGGCATTGGCACGTCCTTGGATCTCCAGCGATGTGTCACCATCGAAGACAAGCACCACATCGTCAGCAAAGGCCTGGCAATAGTCCTCCCTAGCCTCCAGACTCTTAAGGAGCGGGTCGAGGAGAAGGTTCCAAAGTATCGGTCCCCCTATGGAACCCTGGACACATCCCTTACTCGTGGCCTTGGAAAATTCCTCCCCAGCGTACCTGACCGTGACCTTTCTGTTAGTGAGGTAGCTATCGATGACCCTCCTCAAGCCGATCGGACACTTTTCCTCAGCCAGACGGACCCTAATGGCTGGCCACCACGCACTATCGAAGGCTCCCTCTATGTCCAACGATACGACAACAACTATTTTCTTTTGTTGCAGTTTGCTGCGTATATGCTGCATCAGATCATAGAGGGAGTCCTCGGTGCTCTTCTGGGGCATGAATCCATACTGGCGAGTACTCATACTTGGGATCAGATGGAACTTGAGGCGGGCCACCAGCATCTTCTCGTATATTTTGCCTAGTATTGGCAAGAGGCCAATCGGTCGGTACGACTTGGGGGTACTGTAATCAGTCTTTCCAGGCTTTTTCAGGACGATTACAGTGGCCTCCTTCCAGATATCGGGGAAGTGGTGGCACCCAAGACAACGGTTTAGGAGAGCCAAGGCCACCTCCGGGGCACATTCTATCGCCTGGCAACAAATGTCGGCAGTGAGGCCATCTGCTCCTGGAGC
This sequence comes from Ochropleura leucogaster, assembly GCA_958449745.1. Lineage (NCBI taxonomy): Eukaryota > Metazoa > Arthropoda > Insecta > Lepidoptera > Noctuidae > Ochropleura > Ochropleura leucogaster. Next base: position 35,670 of record OY288218.1, on the reverse strand, counting down.
TTTTTTGGCGTTGAACGACCTGCACGAAGCCATGAGTTCTGCCATCGTGAATAGTGGATCGCATAGGTCACCTTGCGCTCCAGTATTCACGACATCGGCCTGTTCTCTGGTGGAGCGGTGGCAGGTGTTGTCGCTGTCCGAAAGGTCTTCCGGGTAGAAGGTTTTCGCCAGTAGCTCCACAGAGCCCCTCGCGTCTAATACCTCCCCATTCTTTGCCAGCGGCTGGTCTTCTCCTCTTCCTTTAGTTCTCCCTATCACCCGATAAATTCCCTCCCAGACCCCCTCTCTATCCTGTCTCGTGCAGAAGCTCTTCCAACCCTCGGTTTCGTCTTTGGCTGCTTCCATTTCATACTCGTTTTTCTGTTTCAGGTACTCCTCGACGACTTTCGATCTTCGGGATGGTGCAGCGACCCTGATTCTGCGTTTCCTGGTAGCGACTTCCTTCTTCATCCTCACGAGTTTCTCGGACCACCACGGCAATTCGAAGACTGCGCTACTTTTCTTCAAAGGCATCGATGAAGTGCACGCGTCTTTTATTATTTGTGTGTATGTGTTGGTGAGTGAATTTAACTGGTCTTGAGTGTTTAACTGATCTATTTCTTGTTTATTTAATTTGTGCTCTTGCATTAATTGGCTGAGTTTCTCACGAAACTCAGGCCAATTTGCTTTTTGTGTGTTATAAATTCGTGTAGTTCTATTGATTTGTATGCCTTTGGATTTTATTAATTTAATACTAAACAAGATGCCGTTATGGTCCGAGCTCGTGAGGCCTTCGTCTACCCTCCAGTCGTCTACCAGGTCCAGGATTTCCGTCGAGCACGCTGTTATGTCGACGTGGCTGCAGTACCGCTTACCCCCCCTGATGGTGTCGAAAGTCGGAGTTTCCCCTATATTGAGCACGTTTAAATTTAGTTCGCCGAGAGTTCCAAAAACCTCATCTCCTCTGATATCAGCAACTGGGCTACCCCACCATGTGCTTTTAGCATTGGCGTCACCTCCAACGATCAGTTTCTTGGAGTCGACTGAGCACTCTATTTTTTTGAGGTGTTCGAGGTAGGGCTCAATTGGGTGGTCTGGCTCGAAGTAGAAGGAGACAAGCGTGATCTCCCAGGCACTGGTCTGGATTCCCACCGCAACGATGTTGTTTGTGGTGAGTTTTGGGTACTGTTTTACGACGAAGTCACTGTTGAAGACAGCTATTGCTGCCTTAACAGTCCCGTCTCCTATTTCAGTGCTCTGGAAGATTCTAACGCCCCTGTGACTCCTTACTACTTTTGCCCCGCCCACGTACGGTTCCTGGATGAGTGCCAGTGCTATACCGCGCTCCGTAGCTTCCGTCAGCAGTTCATTAGTCGCTAACTTTTTGCGTTGGAGGTTTGCCTGTACGACATGGTACTGGTGGGATTTGCCGTCACTGATTTCTGCGCTTCCGCCCGGGACGCCCTTAGCAGTACGCCACCGACAGCCGCGCCAATCCGTCCCATTTGGCCCGGATAGGGCACTCACTGTCGAAGGCGTTATGCTCCGTTTTTCCCAATTTAGCGGAAACGCAGTTTAGGCACTTCGGTGGCTCTGCCGCAAGCCGAGAGGGGCAGTCAGCTCTCAAGTGGGGGTCTCCGCAGTGCGTGCAGAGGTCAGCGGGCTCCGTGCACAGCTTCCGGCCATGGCCGAAACGCAGGCAGCGGGTACACTGAATCAGCGGTGACTGGTCCAGCACACGCACCCGCTGCAGGTCAATGTGCACTCGACCCGCAAAAGTCAGCCTCTGCCACACCACGGGAGACACCTGCAGAACTATGTGACACATATGGGGGTTCCGGGTCTTGCGGCGGTATTTAACCCCCATCCGCAGCTCGTCCGCAGGCACGTCTCCAATCAGGTGGCTATTTTGCCGCTTGACTGCTTCCAGTACTTCCTCGTCCGAGTGGCACGAGAGGACGTCTTTGGCTATGATGAGAGGATCTTTGTTCTTCACCTCTTCCACCATGAGATTTCCGGCCTTTTTAATCCTTTCGGCCACTCGGGTGAGCTCCTCTCTGGTCCGGAAGCCGACCACCACCTTCTGGTCCCTCGCTTTCCGCAGTCTCTCAACCCTGGTTCCCTCATTCCTGGCATCTACCGCCATCCTGAGCTTCTCGATAACCTCTTCCCCAGTGTCCTTGTCGTCAACCGACGACACGACCACCGAGTGAAGAGGCTCCCGGATATGTGGCTTCGAGGCGGCGGCTATCTCCGCAAATGAGGGACTCTTTCCTGCGGTATAGCGGGGGGCCTGCTGCAGTTGCTCAGACAGAGCCCGTGTGTGCAGCTTGCACTCCTCTAGCGCCTTGTTATGCTGCTGTAGGTTGTGCATCAGCTGCCTCATGAGCTCTGTCTGCTCACCCGCAGCCGGCGTGGGACCTTTTTCTGGTTCAGTTTCAGGTGCCGGCCCAGTCTCTTTTCCTCTCTCACTCTCGCCTTCCTTGACCAGCTGGTAAAGTCTCTCGACAGCTTTCGTGAGCGCATCCTTTATCTCTTTTTTGAGATTTCGGGAGCTGTCCAGTTGGATTTTGGCACTGGAGAGACACGCCTTGGCCTCCGTGGTTCTGCTGACGTATTTCACAGGAAGAACCTCTCGAGGCGAGCTCTCCAGGGATTTTGGAGGCTTTACCAGCTGCACTGTCATTGTCTTCGGCTTGGTTCTTGGAGGAGAGATCAGGAGTGTTTTACTTGGAGGTGCGGCAGTAACCACTTGTGTAGTTTTGGGCGGCGTTAGGGTTTTGTGAGAAGGTCCTGATTTGAGCGATTCTGCCTCCAACTCACCGACACTGCGTCTCACTGAGAGGCCCGCCTGCGCTGGACATGCCTCTTCCATGTCCAAAGTCTCCTCCACGGGTCTGGCCTTGGGAACTGGAGTCCGTATTCCAAACATACTGAAAATATGTCTAAAAGACTAAAATGTCAGAGGACACCTAATAATAATACTGGATCCCTGTAAAAGGGGGATCAAAATGGTAATAAATAATCAAATGACCAAACTGAATCCCTGTAGAGAGGAGACTCAGTTGGTAAAATACAAGAAAATAATTAAAATAAAATATTACATTGAAGATAATAAAGTTTCCTTAAGTCATAAAATTGTCAGTTTTGCCAATAGGCTTGTCAAAATTAAAATGAGTGGTCAAAACCCTGCAAATAAAAGATATATGAGATAAAATTAAAATAAAATATTTTGCCGTCTGTTTCTTCTCTTCCCTCTTATAGATCAATGGGCGGGTGGGCGGGGATTTTTTATTTTGAGCTAGACCCTCGATCGAGGTGTCCAGGGACGCGTCTCCGCGCGGGCTAGCTGATTATGAAATAAAACTTATTGTCGGTGGAACAAAAATTTTGAGTTATGGTCCAAAAACGTGGTTTTTTAGGAAAAAAATTCGAAAATCAACCCCCAACCTGAATTCGGGTACACGGATCGCGGACCAAATTTCAGGGATGAAGGATGAGTACTATTGCAACTATAATCTACTGAAACAAAAACAAAAATTTTGAAAACAACGTAGATTTTGACTTTTTAAAATGAAAATTATTAAAAATGTGAGTTTTCTAAGGGAAGTTTTTTAGGGGTGCGTTCAAATGGGTTCAAACCGGTCAGGTACTCAGCGGTTGCCTAGTTTAGTCTAAAATAGCTGAAAACAGCTTCAAAATCGGACCCTAAATAAAAAAGTTATCGATACTTTCATAATTTTTGTGTTCCCTTAGGTGGATTTTGGTACTTATAACGTTTATGAGAAATTCACTAATATGTAAAAACAAACAGTTTTATTTTGAGCTAGACCCTCGACCGAGGTGTCCAGGGACGCGTCTCCGCGCGGGCTAGCTGATTATGAAATAAAACTTATTGTCGGTGGAACAAAAATTTTGAGTTATGGTCCAAAAACGTGGTTTTTTAGGAAAAAAATTCGAAAATCAACCCCCAACCTGAATTCGGGTACACGGATCGCGGACCAAATTTCAGGGATGAAGGATGAGTACTATTGCAACTATAATCTACTGAAACAAAAATAAAAATTTTGAAAACAACGTAGATTTTGACTTTTTAAAATGAAAATTATTAAAAATGTGAGTTTTCTAAGGGAAGTTTTTTAGGGGTGCGTTCAAATGGGTTCAAACCGGTCAGGTACTAAGCGGTTGCCTAGTTTAGTCTAAAATAGCTGAAAACAGCTTCAAAATCGGACCCTAAATAAAAAAGTTATCGATCGGTTAGGTTAGGTTAGGTTAGGTTAGGTTAGGTTAGGTTAGGTTAGGTTGGGGGACCACCCCACAGTGCTTGCGTCCACGTCGCGTCCCCTGGAAACGACCCAGTTCTGACCACCGTAACGGAGTGGCAGACTGGGTTGGCCAAAGTGCACTGTGCTTTCGTAGCTATCAATAATATTTGCCTTGAGAGTTACGAACCTGCGGGATTATGCCGAAACCTTCGCGGGACGCCTGCGGGCGGTTTTTAAAAGACAAAGGCCCTTCTCAAGGCCAATCCAGAGGCCCTTCTCAGGGCCAACGTAAAGGCCCTTCTCAGGGCCAACCCAAAGGTCCTTCTCAGGGCCAACCCAAAGGCCCTTCTCAGGGCCTCTCCGACGCTTCGGCGTCAGAGACTAGCCGCGCGCCGTCTGCGGCTAGCAACTTTGGAGGGGCGGACGAGTGGTCTGACGACTCAATGGTCGGTGTGTCGGATGCGGACGAGCCTCAGCCGCGGAAGCGGGTCAGATCGAGGAGTGATGGGTCCTCGGCCTCGGGGTCGAAGCGTTTGCCGAAGGCTAAAAAGCCGACGGTGGCCGCGGATACCCATGTCGTTGGGCTCGCGGATGCCCAACGCCAGTTGGACCTGGCTCGCCGGGCGCAGCTCCAGCAAGAGCTAGAAGAGCGGGTTGCCGCAAAGGAAAAGCGGGCGCACGCCGCCCGGGCCAAGTCCGGGTACGGTGCGTCCCGCGTTTTATACGCGGACCACTCTATGGAAGAGCTGGAGAGAATGGCGGAGGAGGACGAGGAGGAGATTGTGGAGGTTGCCTCAAAGTCCTCCAACCTGAAGGGGACCTTCCAAAAGGCCCTCAAGAGCAGGGCCGCGAGCTTGCGCGGTGTCGTTGCGGAGCTCGTGAAACGCAAGGCCACCGACGAGACGCGGCAACTGCAGGCGAAAATAGATCGCCTGCAGTCGGAGGTCAGCCAGCTTCACCAGAAGCTAGCTGAAGCCACGGCCCGGCCACAACAGGCCCAGACAAGCCCTGTGGCAGAGGCCCCCCCCTCCAACCTTGAGGAAGTCATCCGCAAGGTTGTAATGGAGGAGAGGGCCTTCACAAGAGCCTGCTTAGCAGGCATCGAGGACCGGCTGTTGCCGGAGAAACGCCTCCGACCGCCGCTTGCGGCGGATAACAGGCAATCCGAGCCGGGGCCGTCCTCCTCCCAGACGGAGGATGCCCTTCTCCCCTCGACCACCCCGTCCAACGAGTGGACAGAAGTGGTCCGTAAGGGGAAGGGCAAAGGGAAAAAGTCGGCGACGGCCGCCCCTGTCGTCCCCGCCACCACCGGCAAGGGAAAGGGGAAGAGGACAGGCAAAGGGAGAGCAAAAGGGCAGCTAGTCGCCCCAAAAACCGCGGCCGTCGTGGTGACTCTCACCGCGGAGGCGGCGGGGCGAGGGGAGACGTACGCGTCCATTTTGGTGCGGGCGCGTGCTAATGCCGATCCCACCCAGCTCGGGATCGGCAGTGTGTCTTGCCGGCGAACCCAAGCCGGGGCTCGAATCTTCGAGTTCCCGGGGGCAGAGGGGAGTGCCCATGCGGACCTCTTTGCAGCCAAGCTGCAGGAGGTCATCGCGGACTCGGCCAAGGTGGCCCGACCGGTCAAGTCAGCGGCCATAGAGGTGGCTGACCTGGACGACTCCGTCACCAAGGAGGAGGTGGCAAAGGCGATCGCAGCGATAGGGGGCTGTGACGTCGCGGCGGTCCAAAGCCGGGACATAAGGCCCGGCCGCGGCGGCATGGGCACCATTCGCCTCGAGTGTCCAATCGCCGCTGCCAAAGCCGTCCTTGCCAAAGGACGGCTAACAGTCGGCTTCAGCTCGGGTGCAGTCCGGGCACTCGACGATCAGCCTGTACGGTGTTTCCGATGCTTTGGCATCGGACACACGCGGCCGCTGTGTCCGTCCACGGTAGACAGGACAGACACGTGCTACCGCTGCGGTAAGGAGGGCCACAAAGCCACCTCTTGTGACGCTGCCACGCCGCACTGCGCGGTATGTGCCGCCAGTGGCTGCCCGTCAGACCACGTTATGAAGGGGAGGAGCTGCAATCCTCCCCCTAAGCGGGGTAAAGCGCAGGCGCCGTCCGGGCCTGCTGCTGCTGCCGCCAGCGCCGTCGTTCCTGCGGTGGCTGAGGAGGAGGGGGGTGCAATGTCCGACTGATGGATAGGGTCGAACATCGCATCCTTCAGGCGAACATCAACCACTGCAGGGCAGCCCAGAATCTGCTGATGCAGACCATGGCCGAGTGGTTGGTGGACTTGGTGGTGGTCGCCGAGCCTTACTCGGTCCCTGGCCGTTGGCTGGGCGACCGGGACGGCTTGGTGGCGTTGGTGTCGCGGTCTTCCACAGACTCCCCTCCCCTCTCGCTCTTAGAGAGGGGACCGGGATACGTGGCCGCCGCGTGGGCAGACATGGTTGTGGTGGGGGTCTATTTCTCCCCAAACCGCCCTCTCTCGGACTTTGAGGATTTCCTCGAGGTTCTCACCGCAGTGGTAGGGAGGGCGGCGCCGCGCCAGGTCATGGTTTTGGGCGACCCGAACGCCAAGTCGGCGGCCTGGGGCAACCCGGCCACCGGTTGCAACGTCCGTGGGCGCGCCCTCGAGTTTTGGGCGGCATCATGCGGTGTGTCCCTCCTCAACAGGGGGGCGGTCCACACGTGTGTACGGCAGCTGGGAGGGTCGGTAGTGGACGTCTCTTTTGCCACCCCCGCGCTAGCGACCCGTGTCGTCAACTGGCGGGTAGAGATGGTGGAGACCTTGTCGGACCACCGATATGTGCGGTTCGACATCACCACCCGGCAAGGACGGGGGATGTCCCGCGCTGGGCAATCTCCCTTCCCGCGGTGGGCACTCACCCGCCTGGACCGGGAAGCAGCGAAGGAGGCAGCCTTTCTCCAGGACTGGCTGTCGCCCCCTGTCGCGGTCCTAGACGTGGACGCCGCAGCGGTCCGACTAAGGGGGTCTCTGACCGAGGTGTGCAACTCAAGCATGCCTCGGTCTCGCCGCCCGCCGCCCCGTCGCGCTGTCTATTGGTGGACGGAGGAGTTGACGGGGCTCCGGGCTGCCTGTGTGGCGGCCAGAAGGGCCTACGCGCGGAGCCGACGGCGCAGCGCCCAAAACCGAGTCCAGGCAGAAGAGGACCGCCTATACGCCTCTTATCGAGAGGCGACGATGGTCCTCAAGTCTGCGATGGGAGCTGCAGAAGACTCGGCGAGGGCCGAGATGCTGGAGGGTCTCGACAGGGATCCTTATGGAAGACCATACAGGGCGGCGCGGAACCAGCTACGCCCCTTTGGTCCCCCACTGACGGAGACCCTCGAGCCAGTGTTGCTGGACGGGGTGGTCCGGTCCCTGTTTCCGCGCAGGACCGACTTCACCCCACCAACTATGGATCCACCGCAAGGGGCGGCTTCGCCGGAGGAGGAGGTCCCCCCGGTGACAGCGGCGGAGTTTCGCGCTGGGGTTCTCAGCTTCCGCGCAAAGAAGACGGCACCCGGACCGGACGGCGTCCCCGCACGGGTGGTGGCGATCGCCGCCTCCGAAATGGATGAAAGATTTCGGGACCTCTTCAGCGCTTGTCTCACTGCTGGGAGGTTTCCGAAACTGTGGAAGGAGGGGCAGCTATGCCTCCTCCGAAAGGAGGGACGCCCGGTGGACTCTCCATCGGCATACCGGCCCATCGTCCTGCTCGATGAGGTCGGTAAGTTGTTTGAGGGGATTGTCGCCTCCCGGCTTGATAGCTTTTTGCGGGGGGTTGGCCCCAACCTGTCGGACGCCCAATTCGGTTTTCGACGAGGGCGTTCGACTATCGATGCGCTAGCCCTACTCAAGGGCCAGGTGAAGGAGGCGGTGGACGCCGGGGATGGAGTGCTGGCGGTGTCATTCGACATAGCCAACGCCTTTAACTCCATGCCCCACGCGACGATATTGGAGGCGCTCCGGTATCACGGCGTGCCGCAATACCTGCGCAACCTCCTAGCCAGCTACTTGGAGGGCCGAGAGGTTCTCTTCGTAGACAAGACGGCCACGGTGAGGCGGTACGGCGCAGAGTCCGGTGTTCCGCAAGGGTCGGTGCTCGGACCCTCACTGTGGAACATTGGGTACGACTGGATCCTGCGGGGAGTCCTCCTCCAGGGCACGAGTGTCATCTGCTACGCGGATGACACCCTCCTCATTGCCCGGGGCAGGAACTTTGGGGATGCGGCCTGTCTGGCCTCGGCTGGCGGGTCCTTGGTTGCAGAGAGGATCCGCCGCCTGGGATTGAAGGTGGCGCTGCACAAGACCGAAGCCGTGTTCTTTCGCGGGCCTCGGCAACGTTGCCCTCCTCCCGATGCTCACATTGTCGTGAAGGGCGTCACGATAGGGGTCCAGCCCCAGATGAAGTATCTGGGCCTGGTGCTGGACGACAGGTGGCGGTTTGGCCCGCATTTCAGCGGGTTGTCGACGCGACTGTTGAAAGCCGCGGATGCTTTCTCGTGGCTCCTCCCGAACCTGGGGGGGCCCAAAGCGAAATGCCGGCGCCTGTATTCGGGCATCTTGAGGAGTATGGCCCTATACGGGGCCCCTATCTGGGCCGACTCCCTACACAGGAGGGAGAACGCGACTGCCATCCGCAAGCCCCAAAGGGCCATTGCACTCAGGGTGGCAAGGGCCTACCGCTCGGTGGGTTTCTCGGCGGCGTGCGCTCTGGCCGGCACCCCTCCTTGGGAGTTGGAGGCCTGGGTACTCGCCAGAGTGTACGAGTGGACCGCGCAACGGAAGGCGCTCGGGGAGCGCCCCGCCGCCGAGGAGCGGGAGGCCGTGCGGCGAGAGGCGAAGGAAGCCATTGTCCTCCACTGGACGGAGGACCTCGCTGCAGCCGCCTTCGGCCGCCGGACGTTGGACGCAATCGGTCCGGTTCTGCAGGGCTGGCTCGAGCGGTCCCACGGTTTCCTCTCGTTCCGTCTGGTTCAGGTGTTGTCCGGCCATGGCTGTTTCGGATCGCACCTGCACCGGATCGGGAGGGAGGAGACCCCGGTCTGCCACGACTGCGGCGCGGCGGAGGACACGGCCCAGCACACCCTCGAAGTGTGCCCGGCTTGGTCCGAACAACGCCGCGGTATGACCGCGGTAGTCGGACAGGACCTCTCGCTTCCTGGCGTCGTCAATGCCATGCTGGAGAGCGAGGAGGCCTGGGCAGCGGTTGCCTCCTTTTGCGAGGATGTCATCTCGCAAAAAGAGGAGGCGGAGCGCGTGCGGGAGGACGACCCTCTCGCTGCGCCGCTCCGCAGACGACGAAGGGGTCGGAGAAGGCGCCGTCCTCTCCCTCCTCTTCATGGTGGCGATGGGCGGGCGATGGGCACGGGGGTGCCCTTGCCTGCATTGCACCCATCGCCACCTTCGTCGGTCACTCCCGGGCCCGGCCCCCCCTCCCCGCCTAGGGGAGGGCGTTAGGGGTCCAGGCATGGAGGGCAATCGTCGGCGGAGGACTGGACGTTAAGGCTGTGCCGGTTTCCCAGTCCCCCGCCTCTTGGACGAAGCGGGAGTGCCGCTGGGTATTTTTAGTGGGTATACCGGGTCAGACCGGGGAGTCCCACATAGCCCCCCCATCCCCCGATGGGAGGGTATGCGTAATGCATTTTTTCCCAGCGCAAAAAAAAAAAAAAAAAAAAAAAAAAAAAAAAAAAAAAAAAAAAAAAAAAAAAAAAAAAAAAAAAAAAAAAAAAAATAAAAAGGTTAGGTTAGGTTAGGTTAGGTTAGGTTTTTTTTTTTTTTTTTTTTTTTTTTGTTTTGGCAGGAGGGGGAAATCCCCACGGACACCTCGACTGCCTCACAGATTATGAGGCAGTCGAGGTAGTGTCGGACTCGAACCGACTAAAACCACCCTCCTGCTCTGCACGTGTCCCTCTGACGTGGTCAGAGACCTTATTGGGCCATTTTGTATTTATTATCATTTGTTTATTTATATATATTTACGTAAATTGAAACTCCTTTACACCATGCTTTGATCTCTATATCCTTTCTATTGAAAATTTCCATATAGGATAAAACACGGTTTAATATTATTTATTTCTGCTGACAACTTTTGTTGCTATTTCAGCACAGAATTTCATGAAAATTTTTCGCTTCTTGGGATCTCCCATAATTTTATTTATTTGGTCTCTTTCTATTTTCGTCTGCAGTTCTTGTTCCGTGTCATGCCTTTCTTTACTGAAGACTGGACATTCCGTCAAAATATGGGCGACCGACTCCACTGCGTCGGGTTCACAGATACACGATGGGTTCTCCTTACACCTGAAACGGTGCAGGTATTCGGAGAACCCGCCGTGGCCCGTCAATACCTGTGTGACTATACCAACTGGTTTTAGGCTTAACACAATTTTGTGGGCGTCGGTCGCGTCTGGGAGGAACATCTTTGTTACGGAGGCCGTGTTGCCACTCCTGTAACGCCGGTTCCATTCGTCAAGCGACTCCATACGGATATGCCGCTTGACGAATGACACGGGACACAGGTCGTAGTCCGGCTTCTTCTTCGACTTCAGGGCAGCTTCCTTCGCAAGTTGGTCGGCTCGTTCGTTTCCCTCCAACCCCGCGTGGGCTTTAATCCAGAACAAGGAGACACTCTTGTTCTGGAGCTTACAGCGTCTGATGGTGTCTCTTGTTTCCACCGCTAAGGGGTGGGAGGATCCAACGTTTACGACCGACTGAAGGGCCGCTCTGGAGTCGCTGAAGATGCCGAATGTGGTTTCCCTGCGCTTTAGCACCTCTGCTGCCGCTCTTTGTAGGGCCAGTAGCTCGGCCTGGTAGACGGTGCTGTAAGACGGCAAAGCAAGCTTGAGGGTCTTTGTTTCGGTGGCGCCACTCCACAAAGATAGCGCCGCCCCAACCTTGCCCTCAATCTTGCTGCCGTCTGTAAAAATGCGCACAGCGAAGTCGCTGTGGCTCTCGTACTGTTCCTCGTCTACCAGGCTTCCAAACTCCAGTTCCACGTGGTCTGCGGGATGCGGAGCCTCTGCTGCTAGAGCCATCCGCTCAATCTCCCTGCCTCCCAGCACTGGCTGGGGTACCCCTTTCTTGGCCTCGTATAATGCAGCCACTTCCCTTATACGTAGGTCAAGTGGCAGAATCCCAGCCAGCACCAGTGCCGAGTTCAGGGATACCGTGCGGTAGGCTTTACACAGCTTCTGCGCAAATCCCCTTTGAACCACAGCAAGTTGCTTTGCAACGCCCACTTTCTTGGCAGCAGGTGCCCATGCGCTGGCGGCGTACAGGATGGTTGGTTCGACCGCTGCCGTGTAGATGACGCGGATGATCTCCGGGTGAAGGCCCCAGCTCACTTTTGCCGCTCGTGCCAGCTGTTTGTAAATGTTTACAGCTTTTCTGCAAACATTTGCGACATGACTGTTAAAAGTGAGCTGGTGGTCGACGGTGAGCCCCAGTATTTTAATTTCCTTGGACATGCCAATGTCTACCCCGCCCATGCTCAGGAGTGGGACATCGTACTTGAGCTTTCTGGTTACTACCATTGCACAAGTTTTGTGTGGTGCAAACTTCAGCTTATTTCTGATGCCCCACGCCCGAACATACTCGAGGGCGGCATTGGCCTGTCCTTGAACTTCCAATGCTGTGTCACCGTCGAAGATCATGACCACGTCATCGGCGAAAGCCTGGCAGTGGTCTCCCCGTTCCTCCAGCCCTTTCAGAAGAGGGTCTAGTATTAGGTTCCACAGGATCGGACCGCCAATAGACCCTTGCACACACCCCTTATTTGTGTGTCTCAGGCACTCCACACCCGCGTACCTGAGTCGCACACTCCTACCGGTCAAGTAGCTGTCTAGCATCCGCCTGACATTCACCGGGCACTTTTCCTCAGCCAGTCTGGTTCTTATTGCCGGCCACCATGCACTGTCGAAGGCTCCCTCTATATCAAGTGACACAACAGTGATTAGTTTCTTGTTGTCCAACTTCCCTTTGATATATTGTATCATGTTATAGAGGGAGTCCTCGGTGCTCCTTTGGGGCATGAAGCCATACTGGCGAGTACTGAGCCGCGGTATGAGATGCCATTTTAGCCTGGCTACTAGCATCTTTTCCAGCACTTTGCCTAGGACCGGTAGGAGGCCGATTGGCCTGTACGATTTTGGGGTGGTGTAGGATTCCTTGCCGGGCTTGCGGAGAACTACCACCGTAGCCACTTTCCAGGCCCCAGGGAAGTGTCCATGCTCCAAGCACTTGTTGGCCAGTGCAAGGAACGTCCCCGGGTCCCGAGAAATAGCCTGAGCGCATATGTCAGCTGTGAGACCGTCTGCCCCGGGTGCCTTCTTCGGGTTGAAACTTTCCACCGCGGTTTTCAGCTCCAGATGTGTAAACGGCGGGTCATGGTTTTCATCATGCGTCCACTCGTTTACACGACTGGGGTTAGGTTAGGTTAGGTTAGGTTAGGTTAGGTTAGGTTTTTTTTTTTTTATTGTGGCAGGAGTGGGAAATCCCCACGGACACCTCGACTGCCTCACGAGTAGTGAGACAGTCGAGGTAGTGTCGGACTCGAACCGACTAAAAACCACTCCTGCCTTTCCAAGTGTCCCTCTAACATAATCAGAGACCTTTATACCTGGTTTTTTGGCTTGATTATGTGCATTGGTGGCCGGAGAACCACATTTAGCGCGTTTTCTTTTACATTTATTTTTTTTTTTTTTTTTTTGCTAAAAAGTAAAGCTCTAGTTTATGTTCATAATATGTAGATACCATTTTATTTATTTATAGCAATTTGTTATATGTACAATTTTATGACTGTTTTAACATCTTCAGACTCTTTAATGAAATTTTTTATCATTATATATATTGTTTTATGTATTTCTTGCTTAGTTTTCTATTTTTATTCATTTTGTTGCTACCCCTTATATTTATGCCCGTTCCTTATAGTTTCTCATATATGCTACTAATCATACTATTTATATATATATATATTACTTCTTAATTTATTTTATTTATTTACTTACAATATTTTAATTTTGTTATTTGTATTTTAGCATTATTTATTTGATAGTCAATATATATATTCAATATATAATCTTTTATCAAACTTTTTTTTTTTTAAAACTATTTGTTATAATATCATTGTCCAAGCTAATTAATATTTTAGATGTTTTACAGTCGACTTTTCCTGATTTGACACAACTTGACAAGCTCACTAGAGTTGACCCACTGCCCAGTAAAACTCCAGTCACTTTCTTACGAAAGCGACTCCAGTTCCCGATCTCCATTGAGCCAACCCCAGTGGCCCGCTCAATGCGTCTGCAATCTGGTTGTGTCAAATCTGCCATCTCTGTGTACGCGGAAGTGGGCACATCGACAACTTTAGCAATATGCAATTGATGCTCTAGCGAATGCGTCCCACTTCCGACGTACCGGGCAATCGTTGCTGAATGCATTGTGCTGGTGCTCCCCCAGCTTGGCTCTGGTGCAGTTAATGCACGCCGCTGCTTCGCCGACCTGTCTGACCGGGCAGTCCGCATTGAGGTGTGGGCCACCGCAATGGCTGCACAGATCGGCTGGCTCCGTGCACAAGCGTTTGCCGTGCCCGTATGCCAGGCAGCGGGTACACTGCACCAGAGGCGTCTGATCTTCGACGCGCACTCTCTGGAGGTCAATCCGAAGTTTGCCCCCTTCGAGTGCCCTCCTCCAGATTGCTGGGTTGACACTCAGCACAATGCTACTCACATGGGGGTTTCGCGTCTTTCGCCGATATTTAATTATCATTCTGTGGTCCTCGTCCTCGAGGCCGTGGAAAATCTCCCGGTTCTGGTTCTTAAGGGCCTTCAGCACTTCTTCGTCACTGTGCACTATCAGTACGTCCCTAAGAACCAGAAGCGGGTCTCGATTTTTTACTTCCTCGACGACGAGGTTTTCTCCGGCCGCCTGTAAGCGCTGCTTCAGTTTCGTCCTCTCCTCCACCGTCGCGCACCCCATTATGACCTTTTGGTCTCGCGCCTTTCTGACCCTCTCGACGCGCACCCAGCCCTCCCTCGCGTCCGCCGCTTTCCTCACCCTTTCTAGAATTTCGTCCGCCGTATCCATCTCCTGTGTTGAAGAGACGACCACGGAGTGAAGCGTCGTACGCTCCAGGGCCTGAGCCCCGGTGTGGCTCTTAGTGACAGCCGCAACACTCGCGTAGGTGGTCTCTCCAACACTTTCCCTGCTGGCCAGACTGTCTCGGAGTCTCTCGAGTTTCTCGGAGTTGTCCTTTAGCTCCGAGATATGCTCCTTTAGGGTGTTAAGTAGCTCAGTCTGGCCAGCAAGGATTTCGGTGGGGATGGGTTGGGGACTGGGGTCAGCAGCGGGCGCGGAAACCGGTACGGCTGAAGGCGCGGGAGGGGCCCCGTCCCGCTCAGACTCCTTCACCAGCTCAAAAAGCCTGTTTATGGCTTCGAGCACCGCAGTCTTGATCTCGGCCTTGAGGTTGCGAGAGTTGCCCAAGTTGACCTTAGCCTTGCTCAGGCAAGCTCTCGCCTCCGCAGTGCGACTGGGGTACCCGGCCTCAGGCTTCTTGAGCGGGCGAGAGTAATCCGCAGTAGCTAAGCGCGCTGCCGGGACAGCAGAGCCCTCTTGCGTGGCGGAAGGAGATTTGTCTCCGAAGGAGATTCTCCTTCTCGCAATAGCCGACGAAGGCCCCACTTTCTCCGGCGAACGCGATGAGCTACGCGACCTAAGAGTCTTCACGGTGCTGGATGGGGTGCGGAACATGTTTAAAACGGTTAAAAATATGCCCCTGTAAAGAGGAGGTCAAAGTAAAAATATCTTTTAAAAATAGAGAGGACAGGACACTTGGTACTTCTGTGTCCCTGTAAAGGGGGGTAACACAGAAATATAATTAGAATTTGAAGACAAAAACAAAAAACACAAAGATGTATAATTAATTAATTATTGTCAATTAAATACTAAAAAAAGCCGTCGCAGCTAGGTCAATATAATAATAAAATTCCGATTTTTAGCGCTTTTTACCCTTAAAACCCTATCTAAAAGCAAAAAACAGATAAAACAAAGGTATGAGAAGTTAAATTCAACGAAACAAAATAATCGTTACCGACCACCCCAGCCTTCCTATACACTATAGGGTGGGTGGGCGGGGATTTTTATTTCGAGCTAGGCCCTCGACCGAGGTGTCCAGAGACGCGTCTCCGCGCGGGCTAGCCGATTATGGAATAAAACTTACTGTGGTATGAACAAAAATTTTGGGTTATGGTCAAAAAACCTAGTTTTTGAGCAAAAAATTTCGAAAAACAACCCCCAACCTGAATTCGGGTACACGGATCGCGGACCAAATTTCAGGGATGAAGGATGAGTACTATTGCAACTATAATCTACTGAAACAAAAACAAAAATTTTGAAAACAACGTAGATTTTGACTTTTTAAAATGAAAATTATTAAAAATGTTGATTTTCTAAGGGAAGTTTTTCAAGGGTGCGTAAATTCGGGTGCAAACCGGTCAGGTACTAAGCGGTAGCCTAGTTTTGTCTAAAAAGGTTAGGTTAGGTTAGGTTAGGTTAGGTTAGGTTAGGTTAGGTTAGGTTAGGTTAGGTTAGGTTAGGTTAGGTTAGGTTAGGTTAGGTTAGGTTAGGTTAGGTTAGGTTAGGTTAGGTTAGGTTAGGTTAGGTTAGGTTTTTTTTTTTTTTTTTTTTTTTTTTTTTTTTGTGCTTTTCCCCTTTCATAAAAAGGGCTCTTAGAATTCTAACTTCACATTCATTCCAGTTCTCGCGTTTATTCCTCTCGCACTTTCAAGCTTCATACTGTATCTTTCTTTTGCACACACATTCATTCTTAGCCGGGTGGGACTCCCGCTATTCTAGCTACTGTTTATATTTATTTGTCTTTTTAGGGTTTTACACTGACAAAAGTTATTTTATTTTACATCGTAACTTATAACATTGTTGGGTTTACATGCTCTCTTAGATATATCTCTTACTTTCTAAATTCCATAATACAAGTTTTATTTATTCTATGTTAACCCTATCTTACTATTTACTACTTGTGGACATAACTTGTATCTTAAATCTATTTTATGTTATTACACGTTTTTTATTTATTCTACACAATTTTTTAGTATCTTAATTAGGTAAGTATCAACAATATTTTCTTATAATCTATTTTTTACATCTATTTGTTTATATTTATTACACTATGTGATTTATCTTATACTTAACTTCTTATTTTCTAATACAGTTTTTAACATGTTTTCTTATTTTCTAACATAATTGTACGGTTTTGTTAACCAAGGTTTGGGCCTGCTTTATTTGGACTGCTTCAAGGTTTTGTGTGGTTTTTTGGCTTGTTGAAATATTTATTTTCTTTTTTAAGTAGCGGCAATAATATAAATATATACTTATGATATACATAATTATTGTCTTTTCTTAGTCTATTTTGTTTTTTATTCTAAGCGTTTTTGTGGTTTGTTTAGTGTGCGTGTTTGGTGTTTTGCGTGTGTTTTTGATATATGCGTATATATTTATTATATACTCTATATATCCGTGTTTTTTGTTGTTTTCTGGTTTCCGTGTAGCCTTCATTTCGTGGTTATACTCCACTTTTCTTCTGTACTCCCAGTTTGTGTTGCTGTATTGGTGTGTTTCTGTGTGTGTTCTTGTGTGCATTATGTATGTTCTTATGTGAGTTCCTGTGTGTGTTCCTGTGTTAGTTCCTGTGTGTGTTTTGTATGTTCCTGTGTGAGTTCCCGTGTGTGTTCCTGTGTGAGTTCCTGTGTGTGTTATGTATGTTGGCGTGTGTTTTGCGTGTTTGACGTGTACCTCGGGGAGCAGTCTATGCATACGCCGTCGTCGTCCGAGCCAGGTAATCCCATTTTTTGCGGACCGGGCATTCCACGCTGAATGCGTTGTGGTCGGTCCTCTGAAGCTTTGAGTGTGAGCAGTTGCAGCACTGCGGTTCATTTCCCGCAATAAAGTCCACGCACTTCTCGCGTAGGTGCGGCCCTCCACAGTGACTGCATCTGTCCACACTCTCAGTACAAAATTTCCGACCGTGGCCGAACGCTAGGCATTTCGTGCACTGTATGAGCGGCGACTGGTCCTCCACCCTGACTCTTTGCAGATCCAGGTAAAGAGCCCCAGCCTCCGTCATCCTCTGCCATACCCTGGGTCTGACCTGGACGACGACGTGTGCTGTCTTAGGGTTCCTGGTTCTTTTCTTAAATTTGATAGCTATTTCCTTGTCTTCTTCATCTAAGTCCCTGAAAAAGTTTTCATTTTGGGAGTAGAGCGCCCTCACCATTTCGTCGTCATTGCTGTCCATGAAGACATCCTTGAGGACGACGAGTGGGTTTTTGTTTTTCATGGGCGCTGCTATCAACCCTTTACCCCGGCTCTCTATTCGCTCCTTTACTCTTTTGAGCTCCGCCTCTGTGTCACAGCCCAAGATGATCGTCTGGTTTTTTGCCTTACGGACTTTACTTATTTTTAGGCCAGTTCCCCTGGCGTCGACGGCCTCCTTCACCCTGGCGAGCACCTCGTCAGCAGTTTCTAGGCTGCCTTCGAGGGTGACCGCCATGGAGTGAAGTGCCGGCCGACGCCCTGGTTTGGCTGCCGTAACGTCGGCGTATGTCTTGGAGTCGCCTACCTCGCCTCTTAAGGCCTCCCGCATCCTCTCCGAGCCGGCGGCGACCTCACCGGCAACATCACCGATTTTGTCCTCGAGAGCAACCGCGGCGCGACCTACGACCTTCACTCCTTCTATCGTATGGTTTATGCTCTCTTGGACAACATCGACCTTGAGGCTGACCTCGTCGATCCTATCGGTGACCTTGTCGATGATGTCGGCACCGTTCTCGGTGTGGTGCTCGGTCAAATCCTCGAGGCCTTTTTTGACTTTCATTTCCAGGTCAAGTATTCGGGAATTGATGTTTGCCTCCACTTTCTCGAGCCTTTCCATTACTTCGTCCGGTAGATTGGACGGTGTGGGCGTGGTGTTTGTCTTGGTGGGCGGAACCGTTATAGACTTCGTTTCTAGGCTCTTAATACGCTTACTGAGTTCAAACAGGATACGTAGGCTTTTATCCGACTGGGTCTCCAGGAAAATCTTTATGTCCTTCCTCATCTGAGGGTAGTCTTTTACTCGGGACGGGATGTCCTCGAAAGTTTTCATTACCTCCTGGAGGAGACTGTCATTGGACAAAGCTATGTACGTATCTGTCTGTCTCTTGTACGTCTCCATATTGTCCACGGACCTTCTTTTGCGCTCTGGCCTCCTGATGAAGGTCTTTGCGGCGTCCAGTGCTTTCCCAGTTGGGCCTGCGGGGCTGGGAGTAGTGGTGCGAGCGATGGCACCGGAGGTTCCTGCTGTCGACGACGGTGGCGTTTCCACTGTTTCCGCTAGGGTTCCTTGAACAGTGTTTTTCCTACCGTACGTCAGGGCTATCCCCTTCGGCGCCTCGCGCGCTCCAGAAGGCCCCTGGTCTCCCGGTTGGGTGGGCGACGTGGACGCTTGTGGTGGCTTGGCTATTGGGGTGCGGAGTCCGAGAACCATTTTTAACACTAAGGCTCCCTGTGGTTACTGTGTGTGTTGTGTCACGCTCGTGTGTATAGGGCACGGCAAAAGGAAAGGGGAAAGTTGTCTAAATTGTAAATAAAATTATAGCAAAAGTTAAAATTTAAAGTAAATAAAATAATATTTCAACCAAGACGGTTTGTCCGTGGTCTTCCCTGTATAGAGGGGTGTGTGTTACTTGTGGTGGGTCCGATTTGACCCTGTAAATGGGGAGTCAAAGTCGGGCGGTACCAGTCCGCAGTCCAAATATTACAGCTATCTTAGTTACTACAAAGAAAAAAAAACAAGGAAAAACAAAACAGTGTTTTTGTCTAAAGGGGGTGGGGGGGGGTCCAAACTGGGGGGGAGGGTTCCTCGTGTGCGGCTTTAGCCGTGGTGTCTTCGACACCACAAAGGCTGATTTTGAGGTCGAAAATGCTCTAACTCCTCTCGTTCCCAAGATATGGGCCGTTTTGTATTTGGAAAAAGGAAAGGGGTGGGAGGGGGTCCAAACTGGGGGGGGAGGGTACCTCGTATGCGGCTTTAGCCGTGGTGTCTTCGACACCACAAAGGCTGATTCTGAGGTCGAAAACGTTCTAAGTCCTCTCGTTCCCGAGATATAGACCGTTGGGTATTTAGGGGTGGGAACTTTAAGGAAAAAAGGAAAGGGTGGGGGGGATGGATACCTCTGTAGTGGCCTTCACCTCGTGGTGTCGTTCCGACACCACTAAGGCTGAATCCGCGGTCTAAAATGTCCTATCTCGTCAGGTTTCAGAGATATCCGGTTTGATAGGATTCCTGTACCGTACCGCGCCGTGCCGTGTCGCGGGGCTGTCGAGTAGATCTTCCAGTTGACCTAGCTGGGTCTACTCTGATCCGATTTTGGCGTGCGTGGGCTCGTTTATTCGGTCTTGTTGAGCTCTTCTTGATAGGTCAGGTTAGGGGAAGGGGTTCGGGGGGGGGGGGTTGGTGGGGCTATTGGTGTAACTGTTTCTGTGGCTGATGGCCTCTGTCTATTTCTAGTTTGGGGGTTTAGTAGAATTGTATATAAAAAGGGGGGGGGGAGGGGGTAAGGGGTTGCAAGTTTTTTAAGAGCGGTATCTTAATTGTCAATAGTATGGCTGAGGGCCACTTGTTACCGGTATGTCGACACTGTTTTGTTCTACAAACAATTTTCAAGTCCTAGGGGTGACTTTAGCCCTAGGGGGTTGATATTTAGCCCCAAGGTTCGGATGGTATAATATGGTTGGGTATCCAACCAGGGGGGGGGGGGTCAGGGGGGGGGGGCTTCGGAAAAAGTGTCAGATTTTGACTAAGTCTTACCGTTTCAGAGTTACAGGCCTTTTTCGGTTTTAGTGCGGTTTGTAAACTCGGTTCCCTCTGTTGAATTTTAATTTACTCCGAGGTGTCGGGTCTTAAAATTATTTTTCCACCGGGAACCTGTAGGCGATGGTACAAGGAGTGATTTACGGTTCTCGAGAATGGCGCGTCTTCTATAGGATGTGTGCTGTTATCTTCTGAGATTTCCCTTCGATTACCAAAAACCGCAAATCGCTGTTTTTGAATCTCGCGACTTGGCCTACTCAAAGCTCTGTAGCTCTGAAACGGGTTGACCCCTGGGTCTGGTTCTTAATACTAAACTTAATTGATAACTTATTCTAGGTACTTAGCTAAGAGTCTTCCGTCCACTGCTGGTCTTCACCGCTCCAGCGACGTCTGAAGTGTTCCCGGGGGTGCCTGCTCCAGGGGGTGGTGCTGACCGGGCCGTGTTGTATGTCGGGTTGTAGGGCTGGTGTTTCTCCAACTGCTGGCGCCGATGGGGTTTCTGCAGTTGGTCCCGCTGAAAAGTTATTCCCCTGGGAAGGTAAAAATTTGACCCTGGCGAGCTGGTGGAAGAGTGTCCAGGGTCTACGTCCTAGGTTTGGTCAGATTTGAATTGTTCCTGGTCAGACCAGCCTTGTCGATTTTTCCGGGAATTTTATTATTTGTATTTAACAAAATGTATTTTAAAAACAATATTTTTGATTAATTTTAACTTTGTAATTACTAGTCCGAAAATTACGAAATTTTGCAATTAAATTATTTACACTTAACACTATATTTTAACGTCCGAAAAATGATATGTTGTCGATTTAGATTTTAAGATATTAATGTTTTAATTTTGACACTACTAGGAAAAATTTTAAAAATTTGTAACTTCCCGAAGGGTTGTTCGATTTCGACGATCAAGGTGTCGGATGATAGGGGATGGCTTCCTGCGCCTATCCTCGTATCCAGGTTCCCCCTGCGACTGCTGGTTCTTGACCTCGTGTCCACGTGGGTTTTTTGTTTTCCTCTGTAGCTCGGCGAGTTTCCACGGGAAAAATCCCGGACTCAGCCAGAATGTGGAGCTTGTCTAGGCGCTTCGAGGGGCAGTCCAAAAACACTAGGTCACCGATCGAAAACGAGCAGCGTTTCACTTTAATTGTTTTCACAGTCACTTTTTGAGGTTAAAAACCTAGTTTTTTCACTATAACTCCGCGAGTTTTTCACTGATATTGAAAATTTTTTCACAGCCGGCTTTATCTCGGTAGCGCGCACTTTGTAGCGAAAATTTGGTTGTTTTCACTCACTTTTGCTAATTTTAACGAATTTTCGAGCGCGGAGCGGCTTAAAAGTGATCCGGTCGCTGCGGGGGGCGCCGTGTGACTGGGTTAGGTTAGGTTAGGTTAGGTTAGGTTAGGTTAGGTTAGGTTAGGTTAGGTTAGGTTAGGTTAGGTTAGGTTAGGTTAGGTTAGGTTAGGTTAGGTTAGGTTAGGTTAGGTTAGGTTAGGTTAGGTTAGGTTGGGGGACCACCCCACAGTGCTTGCGTCCACGTCGCGTCCCCTGGAAACGACCCAGTTCTGACCACCGTAACGGAGTGGCAGACTGGGTTGGCCAAAGTGCACTGTGCTTTCGTAGCTATCCAAAATCTTTGCCTTGACAGTTACGAACCTGCGGAATCATGCCGAAACCTTCGCGGGACGCCTGCGGGCGGTTTTTAAAAGACAAAGGCCCTTCTCAGGGCCAATCCAAAGGCCCTTCTCAGGGCCAACGTAAAGGCCCTTCTCAGGGCCAACCCAAAGGTCCGTCTCAGGGCCAACCCAAAGGCCCTTCTCAGGGCCTCTCCGACGCTTCGGCGTCAGAGACTAGCCGCGCGCCGTCTGCGGCTAGCAACTTTGGAGGGGCGGACGAGTGGTCTGACGACTCAATGGTCGGTGTGTCGGATGCGGACGAGCCTCAGCCGCGGAAGCGGGTCAGATCGAGGAGCGATGGGTCCTCGGCCTCGGGGTCGAAGCGTTTGCCGAAGGCTAAAAAGCCGACGGTGGCCGCGGATACCCATGTCGTTGGGCTCGCGGATGCCCAACGCCAGTTGGACCTGGCTCGCCGGGCGCAGCTCCAGCAAGAGCTAGAAGAGCGGGTTGCCGCTAAGGAAAAGCGGGCGCACGCCGCCCGGGCCAAGTCCGGGTACGGTGCGTCCCGCGTTTTATACGCGGACCACTCTATGGAAGAGCTGGAGAGAATGGCGGAGGAGGACGAGGAGGAGATTGTGGAGGTTGCCTCGAAGTCCTCCAACCTGAAGGGGACCTTCCAAAAGGCCCTCAAGAGCAGGGCCGCGAGCTTGCGCGGTGTCGTTGCGGAGCTCGTGAAACGCAAGGCCACCGACGAGACGCGGCAACTGCAGGCGAAAATAGATCGCCTGCAGTCGGAGGTCAGCCAGCTTCACCAGAAGCTAGCTGAAGCCACGGCCCGGCCACAACAGGCCCAGACAAGCCCTGTGGCAGAGGCCCCCCCCTCCAACCTTGAGGAAGTCATCCGCAAGGTTGTAATGGAGGAGAGGGCCTTCACAAGAGCCTGCTTAGCAGGCATCGAGGACCGGCTGTTGCCGGAGAAACGCCTCCGACCGCCGCTTGCGGCGGATAACAGGCAATCCGAGCCGGGGCCGTCCTCCTCCCAGACGGAGGATGCCCTTCTCCCCTCGACCACCCCGTCCAACGAGTGGACAGAAGTGGTCCGTAAGGGGAAGGGCAAAGGAAAAAAGTCGGCGACGGCCGCCCCTGTCGTCCCCGCCACCACCGGCAAGGGAAAGGGGAAGAGGACAGGCAAAGGGAGAGCAAAAGGGCAGCTAGTCGCCCCAAAAACCGCGGCCGTCGTGGTGACTCTCACCGCGGAGGCGGCGGGGCGAGGGGAGACGTACGCGTCCATTTTGGTGCGGGCGCGTGCTAATGCCGATCCCACCCAGCTCGGGATCGGCAGTGTGTCTTGCCGGCGAACCCAAGCCGGGGCTCGAATCTTCGAGTTCCCGGGGGCAGAGGGGAGTGCCCATGCGGACCTCTTTGCAGCCAAGCTGCAGGAGGTCATCGCGGACTCGGCCAAGGTGGCCCGACCGGTCAAGTCAGCGGCCATAGAGGTGGCTGACCTGGACGACTCCGTCACCAAGGAGGAGGTGGCGAAGGCGATCGCAGCGATAGGGGGCTGTGACGTCGCGGCGGTCATAAGCCGGGACATAAGGCCCGGCCGCGGCGGCATGGGCACCATTCGCCTCGAGTGCCCAATCGCCGCTGCCAAAGCCGTCCTTGCCAAAGGACGGCTAACAGTCGGCTTCAGCTCGGGTGCAGTCCGGGCACTCGACGATCAGCCTGTACGGTGTTTCCGATGCTTTGGCATCGGACACACGCGGCCGCTGTGTCCGTCCACGGTAGACAGGACAGACACGTGCTACCGCTGCGGTAAGGAGGGCCACAAAGCCACCTCTTGTGAGGCTGCCACGCCGCACTGCGCGGTATGTGCCGCCAGTGGCTGCCCGTCAGACCACGTTATGAAGGGGAGGAGCTGCAATCCTCCCCCTAAGCGAGGTAAAGCACAGGCGCCGTCCGGGCCTGCTGCTGCTGCCGCCAGCGCTGTCGTTTCTGCGGCGGCTGCGGAGGAGGGGGGTGCAATGTCCGACTGATGGATAGGGTCGAACATCGCATCCTTCAGGCGAACGCCAACCACTGCAGGGCAGCCCAGAATCTGCTGATGCAGACCATGGCCGAGTGGTTGGTGGACTTGGTAGTGGTCGCCGAGCCTTACTCGGTCCCTGGCCGTTGGCTGGGCGACCGGGACGGCTTGGTGGCGTTGGTGTCGCGGTCTTCCACAGACTCCCCTCCCCTCTCGCTCTTAGAGAGGGGACCGGGATACGTGGCCGCCGCGTGGGCAGACATGGCTGTGGTGGGGGTCTATTTCTCCCCAAACCGCCCTCTCTCGGAATTTGAGGATTTCCTGGAGGTTCTAACCGCAGTGGTAGGGAGGGCGGCGCCGCGACAGGTTATGGTGTTGGGCGACCCGAACGCCAAGTCGACGGCCTGGGGCAACCCGGCCACCGGTTGCAACGTCCGTGGTCGCGCCCTCGAGTTTTGGGCGGCATCATGCGGTGTGTCCCTCCTCAACAGGGGGTCGGTCCACACGTGTGTACGGCAGCAGGGAGGGTCGGTGGTGGACGTCTCGTTTGCCACCCCCGCGCTAGCCACCCGCGTCGTCAACTGGCGTGTAGAGATGGTGGAGACCTTGTCGGACCACCGATATGTGCGGTTCGACATCTCCACCCGGCAAGGGCGGGGGATGTCCCGCTCTGGGCAATCTCCCTTCCCGCGGTGGGCACTCACCCGCTTGGACCGGGAGGCAGCGAAAGAGGCAGCTTTTCTCCAGGACTGGCTGTCGCCCCCTGTTGCGGTCCTAGACGTGGACGCCGCAGCGGTCCGACTCAGGGGGTCGCTGACCGAGGTGTGCAACTCCAGCATGCCTCGGTCTCGCCGCCCGCCTCCCCGTCGTGCCGTCTATTGGTGGACGGAGGAGTTGACGGGGCTCCGGGCTGCCTGTGTGGCGGCCAGAAGGGCCTACGCGCGGAGCCGACGGCGCAGCGCCCAAAACCGAGTACAGGCAGAAGAGGACCGCCTATACGCCTCTTATCGAGAGGCGACGATGGTCCTCAAGTCTGCGATGGGAGCTGCAGAAGACTCGGCGAGGGCTGAGATGCTGGAGGGTCTCGACAGGGATCCTTATGGGAGACCATACAGGGTGGCGCGAAACCAGCTACGCCCCTTTGGTCCCCCACTGACGGAGACCCTCGAGCCAGTGTTGCTGGACGGGGTGGTCCGGTCCCTGTTTCCGCGGCGGACCGACTTCACCCCACCAACTATGGATCCACCGCAAGGGGCGGCTTCGCCGGAGGAGGAGGTCCCCCCGGTGACGGCGGCGGAGTTTCGCACTGGGGTTCTTAACCTCCGCGCGAAGAAGACGGCACCCGGACCAGACGGCGTCCCCGCACGGGTGGTGGCGATCGCCGCCTCCGAAATGGATGACAGGTTTCGGGACCTCTTCAGCGCTTGTTTCACTGCTGGGAGGTTTCCGAAACTGTGGAAGGAGGGGCAGCTATGCCTCCTCCGAAAGGAGGGACGCCCGGTGGACTCTCCATCGGCATACCGGCCCATCGTCCTGCTCGATGAGGTCGGTAAGTTGTTCGAGGGGATTGTCGCCTCCCGGCTTGATAGCTTTTTGCGGGGGGTTGGGCCCAACCTGTCGGACGCCCAATTCGGTTTTCGACGAGGGCGTTCGACTATCGATGCGCTAGCCCTACTCAAGGGCCAGGTGAAGGAGGCAGTGGACGCGGGGGATGGAGTGCTGGCGGTGTCATTCGACATTGCCAACGCCTTCAACTCCATTCCCCACGCGACAATATTGGAGGCGCTCCGGTATCACAGCGTGCCGCAATACCTGCGCAACCTCCTGGCCAGCTACTTGGAGGGCCGAGAGGTCCTCCTCGTAGACAAGACGGCCACGGTGTGGCGGTACGGCGCAGAGTCCGGTGTTCCGCAAGGGTCGGTGCTCGGACCCCCCCTGTGGAACATCGGGTACGACTGGATCCTGCGGGGAGTACTCCTCCAGGGCACGAGTGTCATCTGCTACGCGGATGACACCCTCCTCATTGCCCGGGGGAAGAACTTTGGGGATGCGGCCTGTCTGGCCTCGGCTGGCGGGTCCTTGGTTGCAGAGAGGATCCGCCGCCTGGGATTGAAGGTGGCGCTGCACAAGACCGAGGCCGTGTTCTTTCGCGGGCCTCGGCAACGCTGCCCTCCTCCCGATGCTCACATTGTCGTGAAGGGCGTCACGATAGGTGTCCAGCCCCAGATGAAGTATCTGGGCCTGGTGCTGGACGACAGGTGGCGGTTTGGCCCGCATTTCAGCGGGCTGTCGACGCGCCTGTTGAAAGCCGCGGATGCTTTCTCGTGGCTCCTCCCGAACCTGGGGGGGCCCAAGGCGAAATGCCGGCGCCTGTATTCGGGCATCTTAAGGAGCATGGCCCTATACGGGCCCCCATCTGGGCCGACTCCCTACACAGGAGGGAGAACGCGACTGCCATCCGCAAGGCCCCAAAGGGCCATTGCACTGAGGGTGGCAAGGGCCTACCGCTCGGTGGGTTTCTCGGCGGCGTGCGCTCTGGCCGGCACCCCTCCTTGGGAGTTGGAGGCCTGGGTGCTCGCCAGAGTGTACGAGTGGACCGCGCAACGGAAGGCGCTCGGGGAGCGCCCCGTCGCCGAGGAGCGGGAGGCCGTGCGGCGAGAGGCGAAGGAAGCCATCGTCCTCCACTGGACGGAGGACCTCGCTGCAGCCGCCTTCGGCCGCCGGACGTTGGACGCGATCGGTCCGGTTCTGCAGGGCTGGCTCGAGCGGTCCCACGGTTTCCTCTCGTTCCGTCTGGTGCAG
Source organism: Ochropleura leucogaster (assembly GCA_958449745.1). NCBI lineage: Eukaryota > Metazoa > Arthropoda > Insecta > Lepidoptera > Noctuidae > Ochropleura > Ochropleura leucogaster. The sequence continues at coordinate 9,131 of OY288218.1, read as the reverse complement.
GTGTTGTCCGGCCATGGCTGTTTCGGATCGCACCTGCACCGGATCGGGAGGGAGGAAACGCCGGTCTGCCACGACTGCGGCGCGGCGGAGGACACGGCCCAGCACACCCTCGAAGTGTGCCCGGCTTGGTCCGAACAACGCCGCGGTATGACCGCGGTAGTTGGACAGGACCTCTCGCTTCCCGGCGTTGTCAACGCCATGCTGGAGAGCGAGGAGGCCTGGGCAGCGGTTGCCTCCTTTTGCGAGGATGTCATCTCGCAAAAAGAGGAGGCGGAGCGCGCTCGGGAGGACGACCCTCTCGCTGCGCCGCTCCGCAGACGACGAAGGGGTCGGAGAAGGCGCCGTCCTCTCCCTCCTCTTCATGGTGGCGATGGGCGGGGCGATGGGCACGGGGGTGCCCTTGCCTGCATTGCAGCCATCGCCACCTTCGTCGGTCACTCCCGGGACCGGCCCCCCCCCTCCCCCACCTAGGGGAGGGCGTTAGGGGTCCCGGCATGGAGGGAAATCGTCGGTGGAGGACTGGACGTTAAGGCTGTGCCGGTTTCCCAGTCCTCCGCCTCTTGGACGAAGCGGGAGTGCCGCTGGGTATTTTTAGTGGGTATACCGGGTCAGACCGGGGAGTCCCACATAGCCCCCTCATCCCCCGATGGGTGGGTATGCGTAATGCATTTTTTCCCAGCGCAAAAAAAAAAAAAAAAAAAAAAAAAAAAAAAAAAAAGGTTAGGTTAGGTTAGGTTAGGTTAGGTTAGGTTAGGTTAGGTTAGGTTAGGTTAGGTTAGGTTAGGTTAGGTTAGGTTAGGTTAGGTTAGGTTAGGTTAGGTTAGGTTAGGTTAGGTTAGGTTAGGTTAGGTAGGTTAGGTTAGGTTAGGTTAGGTTGGGGACCACCCCACAGTGCTTGCGTCCACGTCGCGTCCCCTGGAAACGACCCAGTTCTGACCACCGTAACGGAGTGGCAGACTGGGTTGGCCAAAGTGCACTGTGCTTTCGTAGCTATCCAAAATCTTTGCCTTGACAGTTACGAACCTGCGGAATCATGCCGAAACCTTCGCGGGACGCCTGCGGGCGGTTTTTAAAAGACAAAGGCCCTTCTCAGGGCCAACCCAAAGGCCCTTCTCAGGGCCAACGCAAAGGCCCTTCTCAGGGCCAACCCAAAGGTCCTTCTCAGGGCCAACCAAAGGCCCTTCTCAGGGCCTCTCCGACGCTTCGGCGTCAGAGACTAGCCGCGCGCCGTCTGCGGCTAGCAACTTTGGAGGGGCGGACGAGTGGTCTGACGACTCAATGGTCGGTGTGTCGGATGCGGACGAGCCTCAGCCGCGGAAGCGGGTCAGATCGAGGAGCGATGGGTCCTCGGCCTCGGGGTCGAAGCGTTTGCCGAAGGCTAAAAAGCCGACGGTGGCTGCGGATACCCATGTCATTGGGCTCGCGGATGCCCAACGCCAGTTGGACCTGGCTCGACGGGCGCAGCTCCAGCAAGAGCTAGAAGAGCGGGTTGCCGCAAAGGAAAAGCGGGCGCACACCGCCCGGGCCAAGTCCGGGTACGGTGCGTCCCGCGTTTTATACGCGGACCACTCTATGGAAGAGCTGGAGAGAATGGCGGAGGAGGACGAGGAGGAGATTGTGGAGGTTGCCTCAAAGTCCTCCAACCTGAAGGGGACCTTCCAAAAGGCCCTCAAGAGCAGGGCCGCGAGCTTGCGCGGTGTCGTTGCGGAGCTGGTGAAACGCAAGGCCACCGACGAGACGCGGCAACTGCAGGCGAAAATAGATCGCCTGCAGTCGGAGGTCAGCCAGCTTCATCAGAAGCTAGCTGAAGCCACGGCCCGGCCACAACAGGCCCAGACAAGCCCTGTGGCAGAGGCCCCCCCCTCCAACCTTGAGGAAGTCATCCGCAAGGTTGTAATGGAGGAGAGGGCCTTCACAAGAGCCTGCTTAGCAGGCATCGAGGACCGGCTGTTGCCGGAGAAACGCCTCCGACCGCCGCTTGCGGCGGATAACAGGCAATCCGAGCCGGGGCCGTCCTCCTCCCAGACGGAGGATGCCCTTCTCCCCTCGACCACCCCGTCCAACGAGTGGACAGAAGTGGTCCGTAAGGGGAAGGGCAAAGGGAAAAAGTCGGCCACGGCCGCCCCTGTCGTCCCCGCCACCACCGGCAAGGGAAAGGGGAAGAGGACAGGCAAAGGGAGAGCAAAAGGGCAGCTAATAGCCCCAAAAACCGCGGCCGTCGTGGTGACTCTCACCGCGGAGGCGGCGGGGCGAGGGGAGACATACGCGTCCATTTGGTGCGGGCGCGTGCTAATGCCGATCCCACCCAGCTCGGGATCGGCAGTGTGTCTTGCCGGCGAACCCAAGCCGGGGCTCGAATCTTCGAGTTCCCGGGGGCAGAGGGGAGTGCCCATGCGGACCTCTTTGCAGCCAAGCTGCAGGAGGTCATCGCAGACTCGGCCAAGGTGGCCCGACCGGTCAAGTCAGCGGCCATAGAGGTGGCTGACCTGGACGACTCCGTCACCAAGGAGGAGGTGGCGAAGGCGATCGCAGCGATAGGGGGCTGTGACGTCGCGGCGGTCCAAAGCCGGGACATAAGGCCCGGCCGCGGCGGCATGGGCACCATTCGCCTCGAGTGCCCAATCGCCGCTGCCAAAGCCGTCCCTTGCCAAAGGACGGCTAACAGTCGGCTTCAGCTCGGGTGCAGTCCGGGCAACTCGACGATCAGCCTGTACGGTGTTTCCGATGCTTTGGCATCGGACACACACGGCCGCTGTGTCCGTCCACGGTAGACAGGACAGACACGTGCTACCGCTGCGGTAAGGAAGGCCACAAAGCCACCTCTTGTGAGGCTGCCATGCCGCACTGCGCGGTATGTGCCGCCAGTGGCTGCCCGTCAGACCACGTTATGAAGGGAAGGAGCTGCAATCCTCCCCCTAAGCGGGGTAAAGCGCAGGCGCCGTCCGGGCCTGCTGCTGCTGCCGCCAGCGCCGTCGTTCCTGCGGCGGCTGCGGAGGAGGGGGGTGCAATGTCCGACTGATGGATAGGGTCGAACATCGCATCCTTCAGGCGAACGCCAACCACTGCAGGGCAGCCCAGAATCTGCTGATGCAGACCATGGCCGAGTGGTTGGTAGACTTGGTGGTGGTCGCCGAGCCTTACTCGGTCCCTGGCCGTTGGCTGGGCGATCGGGACGGCTTGGTGGCGTTGGTGTCGCGGTCTTCCACAGACTCCCCTCCCCTCTCGCTCTTAGAGAGGGGACCGGGATACGTGGCCGCCGCGTGGGCAGACATGGTTGTGGTGGGGGTCTATTTCTCCCCAAACCGCCCTCTCTCGGACTTTGAGGATTTTCTCGAGGTTCTCACCGCAGTGGTAGGGAGGGCGGCGCCGCGCCAGGTCATGGTGTTGGGCGACCCGAACGCCAAGTCGGCGGCCTGGGGCAACCCGGCCACCGGTTGCAACGTCCGTGGGCGCGCCCTCGAGTTTTGGGCGGCATCATGCGGTGTGTCCCTCCTCAACAGGGGGGCGGTCCACACGTGTGTACGGCAGCTGGGAGGGTCAGTAGTGGACGTCTCTTTTGCCACCCCCGCGCTAGCGACTCGCGTCGTCAACTGGCGGGTAGAGATGGTGGAGACCTTGTCGGATCACCGATATGTGCGGTTCGACATCACCACCCGGCAAGGGCGGGGGATGTCCCGCGCTGGGCAATCTCCCTTCCCGCGGTGGGCACTCACCCGCCTGGACCGGGAGGCAGCGAAGGAGGCAGCCTTTCTCCAGGACTGGCTGTCGCCCCCTGTCGCGGTCCTAGACGTGGACGCCGCAGCGGTCCGACTAAGGGGGTCGCTGACCGAGGTGTGCAACTCCAGCATGCCTCGGTCTCGCCGCCCGCCGCCCCGTCGCGCTGTCTATTGGTGGACGGAGGAGTTGACGGGGCTCCGGGCTGCCTGTGTGGCGGCCAGAAGGGCCTACGCGCGGAGCCGACGGCGAAGCGCCCAAAACCGAGTCCAGGCAGAAGAGGACCGCCTATACGCCTCTTATCGAGAGGCGACGATGGTCCTCAAGTCTGCGATGGGAGCTGCAGAAGACTTGGCGAGGGCCGAGATGCTGGAGGGTCTCGACAGGGATCCTTATGGAAGACCATACAGGGCGGCGCGGAACCAGCTACGCCCCTTTGGTCCCCCACTGACGGAGACCCTCGAGCCAGTGTTACTGGACGGGGTGGTCCGGTCCCTGTTTCCGCGCAGGACCGACTTCACCCCACCAACCATGGATCCCCCGCAAGGGGCGGCTTCGCCGGAGGAGGAGGTCCCCCCGGTGACGGCAGCGGAGTTTCGCGCTGGGGTTCTCAGCTTCCGCGTAAAGAAGACGGCACCCGGACCGGACGGCGTCCCCGCACGGGTGGTGGCGATCGCCGCCTCCGAAATGGATGAAAGGTTTCGGGACCTCTTCAGCGCTTGTTTCACTGCTGGGAGGTTTCCGAAACTGTGGAAGGAGGGGCAGCTTTGCCTCCTCCGAAAAGAAGGACGCCCGGTGGACTCTCCATCGGCATACCGGCCCATCGTCCTGCTCGATGAGGTCGGTAAGTTGTTCGAGGGGATTGTCGCCTCCCGGCTTGATAGCTTTTTGCGGGGGGTTGGGCCCAACCTGTCGGACGCCCAATTCGGTTTTCGACGAGGGCGTTCGACTATCGATGCGCTTGCCCTACTCAAGGGCCAGGTGAAGGAGGCGGTGGACGCGGGGGATGGAGTGCTGGCGGTGTCATTCGACATAGCCAACGCCTTTAACTCCATGCCCCACGCGACGATATTGGAGGCGCTCCGGTATCACGGCGTGCCGCAATACCTGCGCAACCTCCTAGCCAGCTACTTGGAGGGCCGAGAGGTTCTCTTCGTAGACAAGACGGCCACGGTGAGGCGGTACGGCGCAGAGTCCGGTGTTCCGCAAGGGTCGGTGCTCGGACCCTCCCTGTGGAACATCGGGTACGACTGGATCCTGCGGGGAGTCCTTCTCCAGGGCACGAGTGTTATCTGCTACGCGGATGACACCCTCCTCATTGCCCGGGGGAGGAACTTTGGGGATGCGGCCTGTCTGGCCTCGGCTGGCGGGTCCTTGGTTGCAGAGAGGATCCGCCGCCTGGGATTGAAGGTGGCGTTGCACAAGACCGAGGCCGTGTTCTTTCGCGGGCCTCGGCAACGCTGCCCTCCTCCCGATGCTCACATTGTCGTGGGGGGCGTCACGATAGGGGTCCAGCCTCAGATGAAGTATCTGGGCCTGGTGCTGGACGACAGGTGGCGGTTTGGCCCGCATTTCAGCGGGCTGTCGACGCGACTGTTGAAAGCCGCGGATGCTTTCTCGTGGCTCCTCCCGAACCTGGGGGGGCCCAAGGCGAAATGCCGGCGCCTGTATTCGGGCATCTTGAGGAGCATGGCCCTATACGGGGCCCCATCTGGGCCGACTCCCTACACAGGAGGGAGAACGCGACTGCCATCCGCAAGCCCCAAAGGGCCATTGCACTGAGGGTGGCAAGGGCCTACCGCTCGGTGGGTTTCTCGGCGGCGTGCGCTCTGGCCGGCACCCCTCCTTGGGAGTTGGAGGCCTGGGTGCTCGCCAAAGTGTACGAGTGGACCGCGCAACGGAAGGCACTCGGGGAGCGCCCCGTCGCCGAGGAGCGGGAGGCCGTGCGGCGAGAGGCGAAGGAAGCCATTGTCCTCCACTGGACGGAGGACCTCGCTGCAGCCGCCTTCGGCCGCCGGACGTTGGACGCAATCGGTCCGGTTCTGCAGGGCTGGCTCGAGCGGTCCCACGGTTTCCTCTCGTTCCGTCTGGTTCAGGTGTTGTCCGGCCATGGCTGTTTCGGATCGCACCTGCACCGGATCGGGAGGGAGGAGACCCCGGTCTGCCACGACTGCGGCGCGGCGGAGGACACGGCCCAGCACACCCTCGAAGTGTGCCCGGCTTGGTCCGAACAACGCCGCGGTATGACCGCGGTAGTCGGACAGGACCTCTCGCTTCCTGGCGTCGTCAATGCCATGCTGGAGAGCGAGGAGGCCTGGGCAGCGGTTGCCTCCTTTTGCGAGGATGTCATCTCGCAAAAAGAGGAGGCGGAGCGCGTGCGGGAGGACGACCCTCTCGCTGCGCCGCTCCGCAGACGACGAAGGGGTCGGAGAAGGCGCCGTCCTCTCCCTCCTCTTCATGGTGGCGATGGGCGGGCGATGGGCACGGGGGTGCCCTTGCCTGCATTGCACCCATCGCCACCTTCGTCGGTCACTCCCGGGCCCGGCCCCCCCTCCCCGCCTAGGGGAGGGCGTTAGGGGTCCAGGCATGGAGGGCAATCGTCGGCGGAGGACTGGACGTTAAGGCTGTGCCGGTTTCCCAGTCCCCCGCCTCTTGGACGAAGCGGGAGTGCCGCTGGGTATTTTTAGTGGGTATACCGGGTCAGACCGGGGAGCCCCACATAGCCCCCCCATCCCCCGATGGGAGGGTATGCGTAATGCATTTTTCCCAGCGCAAAAAAAAAAAAAAAAAAAAAGGTTAGGTTAGGTTAGGTTAGGTTAGGTTAGGTTAGGTTAGGTTAGGTTAGGTTAGGTTAGGTTAGGTTAGGTTAGGTTAGGTTAGGTTAGGTTAGGTTAGGTTAGGTTAGGTTAGGTTAGGT
>OY288217.1:17955000-17960000 GCA_958449745.1 Ochropleura leucogaster | reverse complement strand
CTAACCTAACCTAACCTAACCTAACCTAACCTAACCTAACCTAACCTAACCTAACCTAACCTAACCTAACCTAACCTAACCTAACCTAACCTAACCTAACCTAACCTAACCTAACCTAACCTAACCTAACCTAACCTAACCTAACCTAACCTAACCTAACCTAACCTAACCTAACCTAACCTAACCTAACCTAACCTAACCTAACCTAACCTAACCTAACCTAACCTAACCTAACCTAACCTAACCTAACCTAACCTAACCTAACCTAACCTAACCTAACCTAACCTAACCTAACCTAACCTAACCTAACCTAACCTAACCTAACCTAACCTAACCTAACCTAACCTAACCTAACCTAACCTAACCTAACCTAACCTAACCTAACCTAACCTAACCTAACCTAACCTAACCTAACCTAACCTAACCTAACCTAACCTAACCTAACCTAACCTAACCTAACCTAACCTAACCTAACCTAACCTAACCTAACCTAACCTAACCTAACCTAACCTAACCTAACCTAACCTAACCTAACCTAACCTAACCTAACCTAACCTAACCTAACCTAACCTAACCTAACCTAACCTAACCTAACCTAACCTAACCTAACCTAACCTAACCTAACCTAACCTAACCTAACCTAACCTAACCTAACCTAACCTAACCTAACCTAACCTAACCTAACCTAACCTAACCTAACCTAACCTAACCTAACCTAACCTAACCTAACCTAACCTAACCTAACCTAACCTAACCTAACCTAACCTAACCTAACCTAACCTAACCTAACCTAACCTAACCTAACCTAACCTAACCTAACCTAACCTAACCTAACCTAACCTAACCTAACCTAACCTAACCTAACCTAACCTAACCTAACCTAACCTAACCTAACCTAACCTAACCTAACCTAACCTAACCTAACCTAACCTAACCTAACCTAACCTAACCTAACCTAACCTAACCTAACCTAACCTAACCTAACCTAACCTAACCTAACCTAACCTAACCTAACCTAACCTAACCTAACCTAACCTAACCTAACCTAACCTAACCTAACCTAACCTAACCTAACCTAACCTAACCTAACCTAACCTAACCTAACCTAACCTAACCTAACCTAACCTAACCTAACCTAACCTAACCTAACCTAACCTAACCTAACCTAACCTAACCTAACCTAACCTAACCTAACCTAACCTAACCTAACCTAACCTGGGATGTGACACAGAGGCAGAGCTCAAAAGAGTTAGGGAGAGAATAGAAAGCCGGGGCAAAGGGTTAATAGCAGCGCCCATGAAGAACAAAAACCCACTCGTCGTCCTCAAGGATGTCTTCTTGGACAGCAACGACGACGAGATGGTAAGGGCGCTCTACTCCCAAAACGAAAACCTCTTTAGGGACTTAGAAGAAGAAGATAAAGAAATGGTCATCAAATTCAAAAAACGCACAAGAAACCCTAAAACAGCACACGTTGTCGTCCGGGTCAGACCCAAGGTGTGGCAGAGGATGACGGAGGCTGGGGCTCTTTACCTGGATCTGCAAAGAGTCAGGGTGGAGGACCAGTCGCCGCTCATACAATGCACGAAATGCTTAGCGTTCGGTCACGGTCGGAAATTTTGCACTGAGAGTGTGGACAGATGCAGTCACTGTGGAGGACCGCACCTACGCGAAAAGTGCGTGGAGTTCATTGCGGGGAATGAACCGCAGTGCTGCAACTGCTCACACTCCAAGCATCAGAGGACAGACCACAACGCATTCAGCGTGGAGTGCCCGGTCCGCAAGAAATGGGACTACCTGGCCCGGACGACGACGGCGTACGCTTAGACTGCTCCCCGAGGTACACGTCACACACGCAAAACACACACCAACTCACACAAGAACATACGTAACACACACAGGAACATACATAACACACACAAGAACATACATAACACACACAGGAACATTCATAACACACACAGGAACAAACACAGGAACATACATAATACACACAAGAACATACATAGCACACACAGGAACATACATAACAAACGGATATACAAAGTATATTATAAACATATACGCATATATCGAACACACACGCAAAACACCAAACACGTACACAAAACACACCATAAAGAAGACTAGAATAAAAACTAAGATAAAGAATAGACAATAATTATGTATAACATAATGATATATATACATTATTGCCGCAACCAAAAGGGAAGATGAAAAATTTTAACAAGGCAAAGAAACCACACGTGCTATTAGAGCAGTCCGAATAAGCAGGTACAAACCTAAGGGTAATAAAAAACCGGTAAATATGTTAGTACATAAGAAGAATGTAAAACAATGTGTTAGAAATTAAGAAACTAAGTTTAAGATACCAAATAATATAATTAAATAAGAAAACAAACAGATGTTAAATATAGTTTTGCAAGAAACATACTAGATACTTAACTTAGAAAATAGAATGTAGCAAAATAAGAAATACATGTACCTATTAACATAAAATAGAAATAAGATTTAAGTCATGTTCACAAAATAGAAAAGTATTATATAAGAAGTAGTATAGTGAGTAAGAAATATAAATAAGGAAGAATGTAAAACCTAAAACTGTCAATTTAAAAATGTGAAATAAAAAACAACCTTTGTCAGTTTATAACCCTAATAAAGAAAAATAAAAGTAGATCGTAGCTAGAATAGCGGGAGTCCCACCCGGCTAAGAATGAATGTGTGTGCAAAAGAAAGACAAAGTATGAAGCTTGAAAGTGCGAGAGGAATAAACGCGAGAACTAGTATGAATGAGAAATTAGAATTCTAAGAGCCCTTTTTATGAAAGGGGAAAAGCACAAAAAAAAAAAAAAAAAAAAAAAAAAAAAAAAAAAAAAAAAAAAACCTAACCTAACCTAACCTAACCTAACCTAACCTAACCTAACCTAACCTAACCTAACCTAACCTAACCTAACCTAACCTAACCTAACCTAACCTAACCTAACCTAACCTAACCTAACCTAACCTAACCCCAATTACAAGCTGATGCCAATTTTAACGAATTAGAAATTAGAAAAATAAATACAAATACAGAATTAGAATCAAATGTTAATAAATTTATAACTTATATAGCACAATCTTGTGAAGTAACTATACCCAAATTAAAAAATGAAGAAACCGTTGCTATACCGTGGTGGTCCAAAGAGCTCCGTGATATGATGTCGGAGGTGAACACCAAAAGACGCCGCATTCGATGCGCTGCTCCCGTCCGCAGACAAAAAGTCCTCGACGAGTACCTGCAGGCAAAAACAAACTATGAGTCCCTAGCCATAAAGGCGCAGACGGAGGGTTGGAAGGGATTCTGTCAAAAACAAGATAGAGAAGGAATGTGGGAAGGGATCTACAGGGTCATAGGACGGACCGCCAAAAGACAGGAGGACTTACCGTTGGTGAAGGACGGAGTGCCACTGAGCGCACAGAAATCGGCCGAGCTACTGGCCGAGACCTTCTACCCCGAGGACCTTGAAGAGGGTGAAACCGTAGACCACCGTCGGACACGAGAAGCGGCCAGTCGTGTAAACGAGTGGGCGCATGATGAAAACCATGACCCGCCGTTTACACTTCTGGAGCTGAAAACCGCGGTGGAAAGTTTCAACCCGAAAAAGGCACCCGGGGCGGACGGCCTCACGGCAGATATCTGTGCCCAGGCTATTTCCCGGGACCCAGGGACGTTCCTTGCACTGGCCAACAAGTGCCTGGAGCATGGACACTTCCCTGGGGCCTGGAAAGTGGCCACGGTGGTAGTCCTCCGGAAGCCCGGCAAAGAATCCTACACCACCCCTAAATCGTACAGGCCGATCGGCCTCCTACCAGTCCTAGGAAAAACGCTCGAGAAGATGCTCGTAGCAAGGCTGAAGTGGCACCTGATCCCGCGGTTTAGTACTCGCCAGTTTGGTTTCATGCCCCAGAAGAGCACCGAGGACTCCCTCTACACAATGATACAACACATCAAGGGGAAGCTCAGTGAAAAGAAGCTGATCACTGTTGTATCATTGGATATAGAGGGAGCCTTCGATAGCGCATGGTGGCCGGCCATCAGGACCAGACTGGCTGAGGAAAAGTGCCCAGTGAACCTAAGAAGGTTGCTAGATAGCTATTTGACTGGTAGGAGTGTCCGCGTAAGGTACGCAGGGGCCGAGTGTTCAAGAAACACAAATAAGGGGTGTGTGCAAGGGTCTATTGGCGGTCCGATCCTATGGAACCTAATCCTGGATCCCCTACTGAAGGGGTTGGTGACGAGTGGCGTCCACTGCCAGGCTTTCGCCGATGATGTTGTGATGATCTTCGACGGTGACACAGCGTTGGAAGTTCAGAGACAGGCCAATGCCGCCCTCGAGTATGTTCGGGGGTGGGGCATCCGAAACAAGCTGAAGTTTGCACCGCAAAAAACATGTGCAATGGTGGTAACCAAGAAGCTGAAGTACGATGTCCCGCTCCTGAGCATGGGCGGGGTAGACATTGGCATGTCTAAGGAACTGAAAATACTGGGGCTCACCGTCGACCACCAGCTCACTTTCAACTCCCACGTCGCTAACGTTTGCAGAAAAGCTGTGAACATTTACAAACAGCTGGCACGAGCGGCAAAAGTGAGCTGGGGCCTTCACCCGGAGATCATCCACACCATCTACACGGCAGCAGTGGAGCCAATAATCTTGTACGCGGCGAGCGCATGGGCGCCGGCAGCTGCAAGGATCGGAGTGCAGAAAAGCCTTAACACGGTCCAGCGAGGTTTCGCGCAGAAGCTCTGCAAATCCTACCGCACTGTATCGCTTAACGCGTCCCTGGTGCTGGCTGGGATACTCCCACTCGACCTCAGAATACAGGAAGCAGCCGCACTGTATGAGGCAAAGAGGGGGGTGCCGCAGCCGGCACTGGCGGGCAGGGAGGTAGAGCGCGTGGTGGCGTTTGCAGAGACTCCGCACCCGGCGAAACATACGGCCATGGAGTTCGTGTGCCTGGAA